>JAOXYD010199162.1:0-22471 GCA_028565735.1 Pinacopodium congolense | reverse complement strand
AATTATGATAATGAGTAAAAAAATTTTAATAATATATGATAAAATTATATTGAAAGCACTCTAATTTTCAGTGAAATATTAATATTTAACATATAATTTAAGAATGAGAGGAGCATAATTCAAAAATTTTTAGAGTTTTCAAATTTATCTTAAAATTAATTTTAACATTTTATTAATATTGTTATATCCTCTCTAATTCATCTAAAAATATTTAATAAATATTTCAAAATATAAATTGACGATTGAATTGAATCTTTTTAAATATATAAATTATTTTCATATATTTTATGATATTATAATACGATTCAAATTTGAATAAAAATTTTATATTTTCGACTTCAAATCATTTATAAGAGGATTCAATTCGTCGAAATAAGGATCCAATTGCTCACAAAACTCAGGGACCTGGTTTTGCAAAAAAAAAACTCCGATTTATGTGCTCTTCTTAAATGCCTTAGTATCCTCTTGACCATTTTCTAATTTCAACTTCCATCATCAATTTATCCCTATATCTAAAATCCCTTATTAATACATTTTACGTGATGGTTAGGTCCAAATTTCATATATATTCAATTAAAAAAAGGAATAAAGGATTACATATTTAATTCATAAAAGAATGTGCTCATAACTGCTGAGTATATAGCTACCTTCTAGTTGCAGATGATTATCTGTTATATCTATATTTTGATTATCACTCTTATATAATTTTTTAAAACCATTAAATTTTTTTAAAAAAAGTTGATATAAAATTGTAATGAAAACAATAGAGTTTTCAATGTTAAATCTTTCACTATCCTATAGGATTTATTATGTAGTAGCCTCTATATAAGGCTTTCGAGGATTTTGAATAAAGTAATTAAATTTGAGTTAAATATTTGCCTCCAACAAAGATTTTGCTAAGATTTCATGTCCTAAAGAAGGGCAAACTTAGTTATCTATTGAAAAGGAAAGACAATGAGCAATTGAATATATGAATACATATTTTTCAGTTAAGAAGGAAGTTAATGTTCAAGGAAATCGTGCAAATCAACTCCAAGAAGAGATTGTGGAACTTAAGAGAAAGCACAAGGATGAGTTACAAGAGTTAGTAATGCATAAGAAACTCCTTTCGCAAGAGATTGTAAAAGATTAGACTTCTTTATCAGGAACCAATTCTTTGGATATATCTATGATAGGTCTAATTTATACACATTTTTAATTTTATTTTGATCTTTTAAAGCTTATATTTGAGTCCCTTTAACATGATATTTAAGCTTAAATTTTTTAATTATTGAATTTTATATTGCTTTCATGAGATTGTACAAAAATAGTTGACTTGTAGCTTTTAAATGTTGTTTAAGATTGTAGAAAAGATTGGATGATTCGTTGTATTGAAGAGTGGAATGTAGGACATAAAACAATATGTTTCATAGCTTAAGTCACGACCTTAACTAGGCTGTGACTTTTTCGAAGAAATAGCAAGTCATGATTTTCTAGTAGATTTCGTGGTCTAAGTCACAATTATGACTCTGGCTATTAAAACTAACAGCTTCACATATTTAAATGCTTATTTAAGGTCTCTCATCAGTTTTTAACCTTAGAAATTGTCCATCCACCACCTAAAGGAGAAAATATATTCCATTTTACTCAATATCGAAGCAATTCAAGGGGGAAAATGAAGAATAGAGTTCATATTCAAGAAGATTAAAGAGAAATCCAACAAGGTTTGAGTGAAGATTGAAGAGCTAAATCACATGAAAATTGGTTTCCTAGTTCTGTTTTCTTCTTTGACCATTGATGAATTTATTGCCATAGTTATGATTTGATTTCTTTGGATCTATATGGGATGAACCCTAAACTTATGTATTTGTGATTTATGGTTTGATTTAATGAAAGATTAGATTTTCTTACGTCTATTCATGTTTATCATTGTGTTTGGATTGAGATTTTACTAGTGATTTCAATTAATATTAGATTTCATGTATTTAGATTGAGAAATCACTTATAAATAGATCATAACATGAATAAAAAGGCTTGATAAATAGGCTTATATAAATTTTCTAAGTTATACATAAACCTAACCAAAATAATAAAATCTAAAGATCGAATAATGCATCTGATTAAGGTTTTAATTGAGAAGAGATTTTAATTAATAAACCAAAAGAACATAAATTATATTACTTGAAAGATATTATAATTTTCTTTAGGAATTTTATGATTTAAGGAATTTTACGCCTCACATGGGATGAAATAGTGTTGTTGATATACTTAAGAGACTGCTGTTGAGCTCTTACGTTCTAATACTCCCCCTTAAGTTGGAGCCAAAAGATTGATGGATCTAAGCTTGTTCACAAGGTAATGAAACTGAGCATAAGGTAAAACTTTAGTGAACATATTTGCACGTTAGTCACTAATGCGAATGTACAGAGTTTTAATGAACTTGGACAGGATTTGATATTAGATGTAATGACAGTCTACTTCAATATGTTTTGTTTTTTTTATAAAATATAGGATTATTTGTAATGCGGATGACAACCTGATTGTCACAAAAGAGAGGCGTGGGAGTGATACACAAGCAAACTAGATTGGTAGGGAGACATTTGGGCCACATTAGTCGTAAGTTGCTACTATTTTTTACTTTTCTATTAAACAAGATTATGATTAACAAGCTTGTAGCTGTCAATAGGAGAGTGATGGTTAATTGTATTGCCAGCCTAATCAAAATCTATATAACTATAAAATTAGTGTGTCCATTTCGAGTCATTATTATATGCCACGACCTAATGTCCCTTTCAAATGTTGCAGGATGCACTTCACTGATGAGTAGCAAGTACAAGCATATATTGACTACTAAGACTAATAGCAAAGGTAATGTTAGGATTAATAATAGTTATACAGATAAGCTTACTTACAAGCTTTTGATAACTCGGTGATTTAAAAAGTCCCCTTTAAGAGTCAAGCTTCAACTTACTATTTGAAGGTGTAGGAACCTCTTTGATATGTTTCAAATTAGCATCTTGGAACAAATCTATAATGTAGTTTCATTGATTAAGAAAAAAACCATTTTCTTGAATGATCTATTTTAATACTAAGAAAGTACTTGAGAGAGCCAAGACCTTTAACTAGAAAGTAATACTAATGAATCTTCTTAAGTTTAGTGATAGCATCAAGGTTACTACCAATAACAATAAGATCATTTACAAAAATAAGAACCATTAATCTGTTAATTGGGTAAGTCAAACATATAGAGAAAAATTAGCTTAATTCCTTGAGAAACCAAAAGCGTTATGTTCAATTTAGCATACAATATATGAGGACTTTACTTTAGCCCATAAATAGATGTATGAAGTTTACAAACCAAATTAGAATTACTGCTTTGAATATGTCTTGCAAAAAGCTTCATGAATACCTATTTTTTTGAGATTTCCATATAGACATACATTTTTTAATGTCTAATTGGAATAAAGACCATCCAATATTGATAGTAATAAATAAAGAGACTCTAGTAGTAGTTATTTTTACAACATGGGTGAATGTCTTTTTATAATAAACCATAAAATTTTAAGTAAATTCTTGAGTAACAAGGTGAGCTCTATAATAGTTTACCAATTCATTATAATTAAACTTAGTCTTAAAGACTTAACGAGTGCCAACGACATATTTACCACTAGGAAAACCAACAATACTCTATATATTATTTTCAGTAAGTATTGTCAACTCATTGTTCATAACCTTCCTCCATACATGCTAAGAATATGCCTATTGGAATGTTTTAGGCTCACAAATACAAGAGATAGCTTTGAAAAATGTTCCATGCAAAGGTGATAATCTTTGATAAATAAGATAATTGGTTAGAGGATACCTGACTGTATGAGCTATATAATCTTGTATCTGTAAAAAATGTTCTATGCAAAGGTGATAATCTTTGATAAATAAGATAATTGGTTAGAGGATACCTGACTGTATGAGCTACATAATCTTTTATCTATAAAACATGTTCTATGCAAAGGTGATAATCTTTGAAAAATAAGATAATTGGTTAGAGGATACCTGACTGTATGAGCTACATAATCTTGTAGTTTTATAAAAAAATGATGATTTCGTAGAGGATTACACTGAGGGACTACTGAGTAATCTTGTGTATTGATATTTGCTCCTTAAGATAGAGTAGGTGAATCATTATTAACTTATATAGTTAAGGCTTAGGCTAGTGTAATTGGTTCTAAAAAATGTTAATAATAAGGCTCAACAATTGGCAAGGGTTAGAACTTAGGTAACATCTGCCCCTAGTTAGGTGTTATAAAATATGGTCATGTCTTATAAAAAAGTGAACATTTCTATTGAAATATAATTTGTTGGTGACTACATAATAACATTTGTATCATATCTGAGTCTGTAAATAACCAAATAAAAAAAACATTTAACTGCTCATAGGCCAAGCTTATCACATTAAGTAACTGGAGAATATACAAAGCAAGTGTAGCAAAAAATCTTTCAATAAGATCATTTTAGTTTTTTAACTTACATGTCTTTAAGAGGTGATTTGAAATCTAGCAATCGGTTGTGCAACTAGTTAACAAGATAAGTTGAAGTAAGAATTTTATAAGAATAAAAAGACTTCAAAACATTTATTTAAAGCATTACTAATCTAGTTTTCTCAGGCAAATCACGATTTTTACTTTCAGCTATGCCATTTTATTTTAGAGTATTTACATAAATAGTCTAATGCAATATACCTTTAGAGATTAATTAGTTTTTGCGTTATGGGTCATGTATTTTATGTCATTTTTAGATTGAAGAACTTTAAGATTGATTAGTAATCAATATATAGAAGTCCTTGAAATAACAAGATATTTTTGATTAGTAATCAATATATAGAAGTCCTTGAAATAACAAGATATTTTTCTTTTTAGTTTCAATAGATAAACCCATGTAACCCTTGAAAAATCTCTAATAAAGGTGGCAAAATATTTTAAACCATCAACAGAAAAAAAAAAAAAGTCCTATACATCTTAATAAATAAGTTTGAAAGCTTTAGTAATTCTAGACATAGATGGATTAAAAGGACTCCTAATAGATTTAGAATAATGGCAAATTTTACAATTGAACTTCTTTTGAAAGATTGTAACTATTTTATTAAGGACTACTTTTGATGAATATGCCAAATGACGATGTCATAAGAGATGCTTATTGATAAAAGTGGAAATAGCTTGAAAAATCTTAGAAATTTGAGAGTCAAAAGAGAAAAAAATAAAGCCCATACAAATGAAATCCTTCATCAATTGTCTTCTTGGTAACAAGGTCCTAAAAGATAGCCTTATAAGAAGCAAAGATAACTTCATAATGCTATATAATCAAATGCTTTTTATGTAAAGCCCATACAAATGAAATCCTTCATCAATTGTCTTTTTGGTAACAAGGTCTTAAAAGATAGCCTTATAAGAAGTAAAGATAAATAAAAAACATTTGATTCTATAGCATTGGAAATAAGTTTAAATTTTCCTTTACTTATAACAAGAGCACCTTTCGCATTAGGAGCAAATAAACAAAAGCAGAGGTCGAACAAGGAGTAAAGTCACAAATATTATTTAAGTTATTGGAAAGTCAATAGCACTATGATCTATAACCTATAAATCATGTAAAGTACCAATATTTGAGACAATCATAAAGGCAAATAAACTACCTTGACTATTTTTAGAGTTTTCGTCAACCAATAAACTAACAATTCTACTAAGGAGTGCAATAGGCCCATCTTATTTGGATTACCATCACCATCTTGAACTTCCAGTACGTGTGTTTTTCGTTAATAACTGGTAAACTCTTTAAGTAATGTAGCATGATTTGAGGAAAAAAGATTTAGCAATGTGTGAGCTATGATTAGTAACTCTCTTCTTCTCGCCTCCAATTTTATCTTTTGCTAATTTAGGTTTCAGTTCTAGGTGAAGACTTCAGCAATAATCTATCAAATGTTTAGTCGATTTGTAGCATTAATAGTTAAGGCCCAAATTTTTGTCTTTACAATTCTTTTCGTGGGAGGATTGAGCAACATAAACATGAACATCTAAAGCACTTGTAATAATATTGTGACCCATAACTTTTCTATGGACCTCTTCATATTGGATAGTTACATATACACTTTTGAAAGATGGGAGTTTAGCATTCATGAGAATATAACACTTTAAATCTTTCAATTCAAGGCTAAAGCTTACTAATAGCAAAAAGATTTGATCTTTTTTATTTGTTCACATAAAATAACTAGATCAACAGTATGAGGTCGATAGACCTCCAATTCACTCTACAGATTTTCAAGGCTACCTAACAAACTTATAAATAGTTTTCTGTCTTAACGAAGACTAGCAATTTCCAATCGAATTTTAAAAATCTAGATAGCATTATTTTGATTTCCATATATATATCCTAAATTGCTTCCTAAAGATACAATGAAGACTTAGAGTAGCTGAAAATCACGACAAGATGAGACTCCATGGAATTGAGAATCTAAACCGTGACAAGTTGGTCCTTTGATAGTAAGACTTCATATTCTAGTGATTTAAAGTTAGGAACTTTCTCCTTTCCATTAATAAATCCAATTTTGATCTTCCACTAAGAGCAACGGTGACTACCTGCTATTAAGTAAATAGTTAACTTCGTTTAACAATACTGAACTCAATCATTTAAAGGTATTAATATCATTCTAAACAACCACACTAGGTGATATGACTACATCCTTTTTAGCAGAGTTAGAGGAAGAAGCAACTACGATAAAAGAAGAAAGTTTAAACAAAGAATGGTAGAAAGACAAATCTTACTGTTCTAATATCATGAAGAAATTGAAAGAGATGAAGAAGTTGAAGTGATAGAAATTTTATTACTAAAGGTTTGTATTTTACAAAGTCTCGTAATCTCCTATATATACACAAAGATGTATATATAGATTATTCAATATATCTAATAAGAGATTTTCGGTACACTAATTACAAAAATAATGGGATACACCACATATAATGGTATTTAAAACAAATATTCCATATTCAATTTTCAAAATACTCTATATCTTCCAGTCAACATGCCTATACCAAAGAACAATGGAACCTTGTTTGAACCAGAACGACGCTCTAGAACGACTGTCATTAACCATGCCTCCTATATCGAAACATAACGACGTCTTGCATGAGATGAAATGGCGTTGTTGAAAGACTTGAGAGACCGTCGTTGAGCTCCTGCATTATAACAATTAAATTGTCATTAAGTTTTCAGGTAGCCTCAATTAAAACATTTAGGTTATTTTTTCAATATTGGTTTCTTATCCTTGATAAAATTATATCTGTTCTTCGTTTTAATATAAAAATTAGGTATTCTTTTAGATAAGATATGTCGAAGGTAGGTGTTCAATGAATTTTGTTAAAGTCAGAGAGCTTATTTGTTAGGTAAATGCCTTTTAAAATGCATAAAACTAATTTTAAAAATAATTTCATTCTTACTAACAAACTAAATTAAAGCCTAACCTTGATAGTGTAACTAATTGTAGTTGTGGATTGCTATTTGGAAACTTAAATTATATAAAAGCTTCGAGCAATCTCCACTTAAATTTGACCTATTAACTTATGCCTTATATCTCTGATGATGGGATCAGAAGAACAACCAACTTGTCGTTCATTATTGTTGACGAAACGAAATAAAATTGATTGGATAACGAAAATGCAAAGATCAGAAGCTGTGGAGATGCTAAACTTAACCCGTATTAGGATTTTCCATGAAAATAACATATGATTTCTGATGATACAATTCTTGATGATCTAACGTATCCAATCTTCAGGAATCATTTCAGGCATTACAGACCAAAGGGTATAAGACAAAAGCTCCGGAAACTTTGAAGTTAAAAAAAAAAAAACCTTATCACCAATTGCCTGAAAATCATACCTGAACATGATACTGTCCTCTGATGGGATTGTTCTATCTTTTTGGGCCTTTAAGCCCAACAAAGAGTCCAACCTGAGCAGGTCCCATAATATAACAAAGATAACCCGTAATATAGCTGGACTTGGATTACAACTTAAGCTATTCGAATTCATTTGACCTTTTAAGGTTGAAAGTTATCACATAACTATCAGATAATCCTTTGGTCAATTAACGAAATATAATGAAAAATTTGTCTAAAAAAATTCTAATCGCAACAAAGAGTCCAGCCTGAGCAAGTCCCATAATATAACAAAGATATCCCCTAATATGACAAGACTATTAATTACATTGGCACGTTTGGTATTACTTCTCGTTTTTATTTTTTGTTTTTATTTTATATATGTGTATTAATTTTTGTGTTATTTTTTAATTTTTCTGTACTGCCTTAATATGTTGTCTTTTTTTATTTTTGTACTGTTTTTATTAGTTTCTGTATTTTAAAAAATAATAAACGAAAACTGAAAATGAAAGTCAAAATAAACAAGGCCAAGGTTTTGGTTGTTTGGTATTGTTATTGATTTTAGTTTTTAATTTTTAATTTTATGTGTTTTTATTTATTTTTGTATGCTTTTATTAGTTTCTGTGCTTTTTTTATTTTTATACTATATTAATTTGTTATTTTTTTAATTTTTATGTTTTTTTATTTATGTATTTAGAAAAATAAAAATCAAAAACTAAATTTGGAAGTGAAACCAAACATGTAAGTTACACATTTGATCTTTTAAAGTTGAAAATTATCACTTACTTTTATGGTATAGTGGAAAAATTATACGAAAGATAAATGATAATTTGAAAATATAAAGATTGAAATGAAAAATCATATCACCAAAAAATTCAATGTTAGGTATCCTAAATTTTATATAGGGGCCAGACTACCCCCTCAACGATCAATTATAGTATACTGTAGCTTTCAAGTACGTAATCCATATGCATGCGTTATCCTCAAAATACATAAATTGCATTTATCAAGCATATATATTGTACTAAACGCAAATTCACAAATGTTTGATAAAATTAAAATAAATAAATATATTTATATATATACACACGTTTTGAAAGGTAAATAGATCCAAAACATAGGTTCGAAAATATATAACTACTTTAGATAGTGAAGAAATTTATTTTTAAAAAAATATTAACTATTCTTATACAAAAACTTTAGGTGGTTGAAAAATGTAAATGGAATTTTTATTAGATTAAAATAATATGCCTTAAATAAAAAATCGACATAGGTAGAAGGATCATAAAAATAATACACACATTATATGTACACAAACGTTCGATTTGAGCTTATGTAATACTATTATATAAACCATGGTATCATTATCATTTCCTTCAAGATTGAGCATAGCCATGACATTAATAATTAATTGATTAATATTATTATTATTAAGGAAGAATAAATAACAAATGGCATTTTCATTAGAGCAAAGGTTGGGTCCATATTTGCTATGGATGTTGATTGGTCGGTCTCTTTTCCTCAAACTTTACTGTATTTAAATGCATATATAGACAAAGTTATTATTAACTGGTTTGTCGGGTTGTTTTCGGGTCATCATTTGAATCGTAGACATGACTACCCATGTTCGTGTGGGGACCTTAATATCAATTATTTAGTGTACAAAATGTACAAAGGCCAAAATTGCAATTTAGCCTAACTGGTGAGTCAAGTTTTCAATAAAACTTCCCAATTCATCCTTTCAATTTTAGAAGTTAACAGATTCAAGTATTAGAGCCTCTATAACTCACTAAAAAAAAAGTAAAAGAGATAACTAGTAGAATAACAATATATTAAAATTTGTAAATATCAGTTGAATCGAAATTTTTATTTAATTTTAAATTATTAATTTACTAAATAATATATTTATAATATATTATTTACAAATTTTTACCAACATCTAATGTATATTTAAAAAATAATTATAAATTTAAGTATTATAAAAATTTTAATTTAATATATGAATTCATGTTCATAAAATTATACTTCAATGTTTTTTTCTCTTTTTTCTCTTAATTAACTTGTAGGAAGCTGCTAGCTAATAACTCTATTGCTTTATATAAATTTTTATTTTTATACAAAATTAAAACTAAATAATTTATCATATAATTCCAACATAGGGTAAAATTATCAATATTCAACTACGACTGCATTCAAATAATTTATTTTTTGATAAACTAGCTAATATTTGGAGGTGTAAGAATTCTAATATGGAAAGTGGTTATTTATTAAATAAGTTAAATGGAAGTAATTAAAAAAAAAGACCAAAACTTCTATAAAAATGAGAATTAAGTTGCATAATTTCAATGTTTTAAATATCGTACTGGTATTGGTATCAATTTTATTTTTAAAATGGTATTGTATTGGTATCAATCAATACCGGTATCATTTTGAATAATTTTTTAAAATTATAAATTAATTATTAAATTTTATAAAATTTGTAAAATAGCCTATAAATGTATAATATTATATTATTTTTAACTTAACTTTAAACTTAAAAAAGTTAAAATACCCAATTTTTTATAAAAAAATTTCTTTAAGATTATTTATTTATTTTTTATTACAGATCGATATCTGATCGATATTAATCAATACAATTAATACTAATTAATATTTGAATTCAATACTAAATTAAAAAATTACGTATCAAAGCAGTACCGATAAGTACGTTACGACATTTCAAACTTTACATAATCTAAAGGGCAAAATTGCTTTGGGATGGCATACTTTGACTTCGAGTTTTGCCTTCTGGTAGTTGTCAGATTCGGCAATGAACTGTCAATATCCTGACGTGGATCCTACAAAGTATCAGCTTGGAAATTCCAAGCTCTCACCCGGACGCGAACAATTTCGGGGGCAACAAGACGAGGAAAGCGTCTTTTTATTTAAAATAGGCCATATGCATGTAAATCATTGGATCCATGAGTGTTACGTGTCGTTCCCATCACCATATATTTTTACGCTAATGAAACATTGGATTCACAACGATATGCAATATTAGTTGATTATTACAGTATAAGTCCAGAATGAGTTATCCTTAAAGATAATATCAATCCTTTCAACCATTTTAATTCACAAATTATCGTATCCCTTAACCTGTATTCAGCTTCAACAGATGATTTTGACATTTCAATGCTGTTCCTTATTATTCTAGGAAATATGTGAACATTCTAGTAAAAAAAAATAATTAGCGAAAGATAGTCAAATTATAAAAAACTGGCCTAACCCAAATCATAATATACATACAACTGTAAACCACAATCAGTTCAAAGGAGAATTCTTTACCCAAGACTATACTTCAAATAGCGAACCATTCGTAAGGCCACTTCTCAGTATTCTTCTCTTAAGTGCTGTATAAATTGAGACAAAACATATACATTATACAACTCAGGTGAAGTAAAAGTCAAATAAATCAACCTATTGACTAACAATTGATTTTTTTTATTTGAATTGTCAATAGCACGCAATCCACTATTGTCAAGTGACAATTCTATTCCATAGAAAATTCACAAGGCTCAGCTCTTAATAACTCAATTTCACTAATAATATCTAATGCATATTTTCAATGTTACAAAAATCGGATTAAGCATCAAACCGGTAAAAGAAAGGGTTAAAGGTTTAGCAGTTCAACCAATATAAAACTGTTATAAAATCGGTATTGAACCGGTATAAAATGATAAGATATATAAATTATTAATCTATTTTTTTATTAATCTTTTATTAAATTATAATATCAAAAATATATTATATTAAAATTTTTTATTTTAATATTTATTATTTTAAATAAAAATATAACAAAAAATTATAAAATAAATAAATAATGTCATATAAGAATTAAATAAAATAATAATAATAAATTTAATAGATAATAAAAATAATAAAAAATGGGAAAAGGTTGGAGGAGTGGGGTTGGAATAAAAAATTAGAAAAAAAAGAAGTGAAGATGACTGAGTTGGGCTGAGTTAGGTTGAAGAGGGTCAGACCAACATGTTAAACCGGGTTAAACTGGATCATATCGAATCAAACCGACTGGTCCGGCCCTTAACTCTACGATTCTTAAATTTAAGAGTTTTTTTTAAAGAAATCAAATCGGTAAACTAATCGGTTTCGAATTAATCAGGTCAAATCAATCGGTTCAACCCGGTTTCTTAAACCTTGGTAATTTCATAAGTATAGGAAATGAGATCTCAAATGAAAGGTAAGTATCTTTGGTAATAATCTATGAGATCTGTTTATTCAAAACTGAGTAAGGAATTTGTGTCACATGACATCATATACTTAAGATGATAAATTCTAAAGCAAAAGAAGATAGTGTAAGGCCTACTCCTATATGAGATATTAAATCAGAATGATCTCATATGTTAAGATTAAATGGTTGTGATACATTTGAGTGAAGAAATTAAGGAGATGATAAATTAGTTTTTGATCATGACAATTGCAATCCAGCGAGAGTTCTCTATTATAGTTTGATTCGAGTGGGAGCAATATAAGAGTAAAAAGATATGCTATCTCTTAAACTCTTTTATGTGCGCCCATATTGTGAATAGATGAAATTTTGGTGTTGAAGGAAAAAATGTATTGGTAATTCCATAAAAAAAAGGACTTATAGGTCTAATCATATGAATGTTAGTAAGCTCTATCTGGGTATAAGACTTAGACAATTATCCCAAAGGGCTTAATTGCCATCAAGTATAAATAAGTTCTCAAAATTCAGTTGAAGGACTGATATAAATTTAGTAGTTTCACAATATAAAACATTCTCTTTTATTATAAGGTTTACATTTGTTTGACGAGTTCTAACTTTAATAGTTAGAATGGATCGTACTTGATATCATGTTGATGTAAAAAGGCTACACGTTCTTAAATGAAGAGCAAGACAAAAAATGATCAATATGTTTAGCTTTTAAGGACCAAGAACATTACGTGTTTAGATTATTATCATCAATCTGTGGCCTAAAGCAGTCTCATATCTAGTGGCATATAATGTTTCTTATAGTAATCATCATATATGATTTTAATATGATTCATAAAGGTCACTGAGTATATGTTATAAGATCCAATGATAAATATGTTAATTTATCAAATGATTTTTTGTTGCTATTAGTAGCTACATATATATTTAAAGCATACTTGAACAGCTATATATGCAAGATTATAAACCTTACATATTGCTATTACTAAAAGTTAGCACATTGAGCCATATGTGGTTTCTGCAGATGCTACATGATGAAATGAAATTGGTGATCTCACATACACTTTGTTATGTATGAACAAACATAATGAAAGATAGTAGTAGAAAGCTCAAATATTGAAACTAAACTAAACACATTAGCATAAGCAAAATTATGTCATAAGGATATAGTAGCTTAGAAAGTGAAATAACCATACTATGTGACTATAACAGTAATGCTAGTTTGCTTATCGTTGGTTATTTGATGCAACATATACTTAACTAAATATTAAGCATCATTATTTTTTCTTAGATAAATTTTATATGAGAATTCATCCTAAAAACAAAGGTGAAAATACTTGATTTGAAGTAAGTATTTAGTTCTAGAATGAATGATGAACATTCAATTATAAATACTTAAATGTATGTTGAACAGATATAAGATGTCTTCCCACAAAGGTCATCTCTTTCATTACGTTATAAGAATGGAGATGAAGCAGTTTTAACCTATTTATCTAGGTGATAAAATGAGAGTTCAAGGTTTAAATATGAATGTCGTTGTGAAGTAGATTGATAAGTAAAAGAGTTATTAGTAATGACGTAACTCTTAAAAAATGATATATTCATTCAATATGTCTTAATATGCCAGATGTGAGTTTTGAAAAGTGGATTGATTTAATAAGTAAATGAACTCAAGATAGGTATTAGGTATACCTAAACTATCATCTGTATAGTATTTGAGGAAAGACATATGTTCTATTAAAAGAGAGTTAATACTGTAACACATAAATTATATTATGTATGCATCATCGACCAATAAGGATAGTATAAGTCATATTCTCAACTTATATTGTACGAGGATCCTTTGGAGGTTATCTGAACCTTAATTTTTTGCATCCTTTTACTTGAGTTCTAATTCTATAGAGTTAAATTAATGAATGCTATCTCAGAATGTTACTTGAAAATCATGTTTGATTCGATATAATAGGATATTCTGGAAAAGCAAGTTAATTTGATTCAAAGAGTTGACAACCGAGGAAGATCGTTATGAATTCAAGTTTGCATCATAAAGTATTCAAAAGCGCTCACCTTCTGTGTAGAAAGCAATACGAATACAAAGTATAAACAACTGAGAATGAGATGTTGAATGATGCAATAAATAATCTAGGATACTGCATACTAAATCCACATATAGATTGATTTACTAGTTAAGACATCATATATTCCTAACATATATATGACAATGTGCTCTCGTAGTATGATGGTTGCACAGTTATTGAACTAGTATGAGAAATGCAAAATTTCAAATTGGATAAACCCATCATGTGTGAGTGAAAGATGTTAGACAAGGATACCTACATTGAGTTTAATGGTCATTTGTCAAAATAAACTACCAAAGGGTAGTTACAAGTTTGAATTAAAATAAAAAGGTTTCACACTAAATATAATGATAAGTGTTAATGAAATATTTTCTTTGTAGAAAAGAGAATGCGTTCTCTACAAAAAAAACCCTTTAACCGATGAAAATAAGACATGATCCAAGTAAGTGATTGTATTTAGATTATCTATACATTCAAATTTGATTTTAATATCTACATGATATTTCCTACAATGTACTCAGTCGAATCAACAAATTGGAATTAATTGCCAAGGAAATTCCCAAGGAAATTAATCTGCTCCAAAATTAGGAAACGAGCTTTGGCCATTCTCACTCTCTACTTTTTTCATTCTCTTCTTGATATAGATTACTCTTTTAGACCTTAGAAATTTTTACTATTTCCAATTTTCAATTATGATATCATTGTTATTGTCTTTGTCTGATTCTTTTCTTAATGAATTGGGATTCCTCTTCTTATTTTTGTGTTTCTGGGTTTCTGGTTTTCTTAGTGTCCTTATTCTTTCAAATTTTCATTCTTTTACTAAATTTAACTAGTTTTATTTTTTATTTTTTATTATTCTCTACCAATCAAGCCCTTCTAAGCTAAGACCTTTCTCCAAACTCTTGTCATTTTGATTGGACATTCTCTTCATATTATTCTCACTATTCGCAGGTTCAGTTTCTTAATTAAGGTTTCAGAGACTTAATAGTGAAACTAAAAAATTATTTTATAATTGAGTGTGCATCTGAATACCCTTTCATTTCCCCTTTACTTATAGTGGCAGTAGTGTTGCATCGCCATTGGACTAAGGCAGGGGACAAGCCCAAAGTTCACCCACACCAAGTGGTTTGCATGGTGATAATCACTTGTATCCCTTCCTTATTTTAAATGCATTTTGTTAACGAAGGATATAGGCATATGACTCGTCAACTTCAACATCTAGAAATCCCACCATATACTACAGAGCAGAGATCATGTCCTTGAAATGGAAGTGCAATTCAGATCGCCTGGTACATATTATGTATTTAGAGGATGTTTGGTATTACTGTTGGTTATAGTTTTTAGTTGTAGTTTTATGTGATTTTTTGGTTTTCGTACCTTTTTTTAGTTTTTTATTGTATTAGTGTGTTATCTTTTTTTAATTTTTATACTATTTTTTCTATTTTTGTATTTAAAAAATAAGAAACTAAAACCAAAAAAATAATACCAAACATAACCTTAGTTTTTGGTAGCATAGTTTAATAGAGGTTCTTTTTCCAATTTATGGAGATCTGTATTTCCTTTTCTTAAGTTTTTATGTTTCTTTAGACAAAGCTTCTCATAGGCACTATCGATAGAGGTATAAAGACTTGGAATGTTAAAGCAAAGAAAGTTCTAAACGTGTAAGCTTGGCTTTGACAATTGAAAGCTAGTTATAACAAGTCAAATGCTTCTATTTAACTTTAAATTTTGTAAGAAATTGTACAATAAAATTTTCAATGTGAAATGCACATTTCTTTATGGTTAATATAGGATATTTGCACTTATGTTCAAATAATCTATTTATTTCAACAAATTATCTTTAGATTGTTAGAAATATACTTCATCTATATTAATAATCAATGTGTACAAGAAACTGATTTATGATAAAAATAAATTTAGATCCATTCAAATTTAGTCATAAGTAAAATTTTTATAAAAAGAATATATCTTGTATTAGTGGATGCTTTGTTGCACGTAATAAGTTTTAAGTTTAATTGTAATGAGAATTAATTAATTTAATAATACATTTCAATATAAAATTTTAATTTAATTTAATTTAATTTAATTTAATTTAAATATTGGCATACGATAATATAATAAGAACAAAACAAAAAATAGGATGATAAAACTAAATAAATTGTTGTTCAGTTTTTATTATAAATTTCATTCAAAGAGATTTTGGTTTTAAATTTTTATTTAAAAATTTCATTTAAGTAGATTTCTATTTTTAATAAAAATAAAACTTAAAAAATTGCAACAAAAAAATAAAAATAATACCAAATAGATATTAAATATAAATTTTAAAGAGTATTTTTCTTTTCATTGTTTTTAGTTTTTAGATTTCAAATATGATTAATTGTTTATTTCGGTTCTTTTCTTTATTTTCTCACGTTTGGCTTTTTCTCTTTGACCTTTAAAAATTTTCAATTTTAAAAATTCATCAACAATAATTCCCTTAAATTACAAGGAAATTTACAATTTTGATTTAAAGTTTTTCATTGCTTGCAGAATTCACCTATCATGATTTCCAGAAAGGAGACTGATTCTACCCAATGTCAACAAATCAAGGTTTTAGCTTATTCAATAAAATATACGTGTAATTTCTTGTTGTTATTAACATCAACAAACACAAAAATCCTTTTTTTAAAAAAACACAAAAATCGATCACAATTCTGATGTCTCGTACAACACAACCAATGAGGCCAGTATCTTACAAAGCTATTTCACAAAAGTAGTTTTGGCTTACCCATCATGGCTAGGCAATGGTGGTGAGAATGAAACATCCTGAACTTGGGTGTCAGAAATAGAAAGCAGTTCAGATTTATATGTGTCAGTTATATCACCATTTATAACTGGAACACTATTAACATCACGACTACCAGTCTCAGTTATCTCATCTGGATTAAGATCCCCACCCGGCACAGAATAGGATATTGATATAAGTGATTCCCTCACCAGCTCCTCAAATACCTCTGTCCGAGATGCTTTACTATCCATGCAATGGCTCTGTAGGCAATAAAAGTGTACCATTGATGATTGCAAAAATAAATAAACAACAGCCACTTACCAGCAAATTAAGCACACCAGATATGTCAAAGTTCTATGCAAGTAAAAATTCAAAAACTTCTATAATGTTTAGCTGATATGACCGGAAAACATGAGTTACAGCCCTGATGAGCATATCAGAAAAAAATTTCACTCAAGCATCGATGGTGTCCTGCTCTTTATTAATTATTTCAGTCACCCTCTACCATTTTACCCTGTTCCACGAATTGTGAACAAGGCATGGCCGAAGGCAGAGAGTGAATTGAAGCCAAAGAGTCCTACCAATATGCAAAATCAGACTGCAAGGATACACCACAGTTCACAGTTCCAGAACCTAGCTGATTTAAATTTTCAGTTTCACCAGATAGCACAAAAGGGTGGCATAAACGCAACGTGATTTAACAATTTAAATCCAAAATAGCCTAAAACAAGAGTTCAGCTCCATCTACTTCATCGGCCAAGTGACTTGTATGTTGCATTCAACCTGAGAAACCTCACCATATGTTTCTTAACTCCCAAACTAGCATACATTAATTCCAGCTAGGTTATTGCCAAAAGCTACAATACTTCACCACAAACGAATTGCTGTGCAGAATCAACAAGGTATGACTCCGTCAGTGCGAAAATCAATCACTTCTAAAACCACCGATCTGAATCTCTTAAGTAGCAAAGGTTTGCCATGTGAAAACGTGTTCCTAATTTTTGATACCAAGCACATCAGATTTTACAAATCTTTGTAACGAGCCGTACATACGTTAAAAAGATCTATAACCCAATACAGGCAATTCAATTTGAGTTCTTTAATCATAAAAATTATGAACAAAAGAACCATATATACGCTCCATCCACACAATTCTTAATCACAATCAAAATTAAAAAATAATCACAAGTCAAACAAGAAACAGCATCTGAAAAACCAAAAATCACGAATTTCAGAAAAAAATCGCAAGTCGTCAAAATTCTCTCTCTGGTTCCCGAGAAACGAAAACCGCAAACAATAATAAGTGCGATCTTCCATTTTTTTGAAAAAATTAGTTTTTGAACCAAAAAGGAATTGCTTTGAGGATTTGGGTGGAATGGAGATTTAATCTACTTATCCGGAGCGATGAATAAAAGTTGAAATCATGAATGATTTTCTCCGACTTTGATTTTATTTGCTACATATTATCGGGAACCAAATAAATCGGATAGATCGTCGTACAATTGAGTGATAGAAAATTAAATTCAAGGACACAAAACGAGCGAAATCAAAAAATAAGGGACAAAAGGTTACCTCTACGTTGATTGAAGCGTAATGAATCTGCTTAACTATAGCTTCGATGTTCCCTGATTCGTCCTTTTAATGCTCCATTTTCAATGAAATTACAATATCACCCCTTCTAAGCTTATCCTTTTCTTTTTTGTCTGAGTGATTGATCGCCCTTAGTCAATATGTTTGACATTTTACTACATGGGTTTTCCTCCTCAATAATTGCAACAGCTCCCACAGTCAACAATTTTTGGTAAAAAAAATAAAAAATTCAATGCTTTGACAAATACAAACAAGTACTTAGTAGTTAGTACAGATAATTAGGAGAAAAATGGTGGTACGTTTATGAATTTTTTTTCTCTTTTAATGTAAAAACCATTATTAATAAATAAAAATAAATATTTGATTAAAATAATAACTCAATAGATTATAATGAAATTAAAATTCATTATAATTACTTTTATATTAAGAATAGTAAGAATCGGTGTTCACTTGCATTATTAAAATAATTTTGTTCAGGGTTGTTTATGTTTCAGAAACATATTTATTCAATTTTATTTTTAAAAATGCATTTTACACTATGTTTGGCTCAATATGCAAACTGACTAACCCAACGAAGTGTTCGAGTAATGTTAATTAATCATAATTAAAAAAGCATTATCTGATGGGGAGTAATGATTAATCATATGGGCCCTAAAACGTAGAGGCCGAAATAAGATCTGTTTAAATTTTGCTCACTAGACAAGACAGGGAACCGAATGGGCTTATCTGAAGACTTGTTTAGTTTACCCCCAATGCGCTGCTGACTGTCATGTCTGGGCTTCTTCAAACCTATTAAACATTAAGCCATATGGACGATTCAAAGCTGACCTTTTTTTTTTATTAAATAAATTTAGTTGATCTATTCACATCCTAGGATTCTACCAATTGTTTGATATTACTATTAGTTTTTAGTCTTTTTTTTTGTTTTTTTTGTTTTTGTGTTGTTTTTTCTTATTTCTATATTGTATAAATATGTTTTTTTTTAATTTTTATATTGTTTTTCTTAATTTCTGTGTAAAAAAATATATATTAAAAACAAAAACTAAAAATGAAACCAAACATGACCTTAACTTCTACAAGAACAATTGGTGGAAGCAATTATAGTTTTGATAACCTACGCGAGATAGATTAATAATTCAATTTATTTAAAGAAAGGAAAATTTATTTTTTTCCCTTTTTCAATAATTGTAAAGAGTGTTTTAAAAGCATATATTTTTAGTTCTTATATATATATATATATATTAAAATCTCTTTAAATTAATCATGTTGAGGCCATACAAAATCTATTAATTAAAAGAGATATTATCAACTCAAATTAGAATTATTAAAAAAATTATTATAATAGGGACGTTATTAATTTTTATAAAAAATTACTATAATTAGTGGTTGAATATTTAGCCCAGCTTTGACAATCTCATTTTATCTTTGCTAGTTTAAACATACATTTTTGTCTTTGTAGAGTATTGGCCAATAGAGAAAAGCAAGAAATTTTCTAGTAAAGAAAAAGTTCTTGTAATCTGGAATCCAGCTGTGGCATTCAATCTTTTTAGAATTTCATTTGGTCATTTAAAAGCAATATCATTTGACAACTTCATGTAGTTTGCTCAGAAGAAAAGGGACTTTGCATAGTGCCAACTTAGTCATTATGTTTTGTCCTTATTTTGTTTTTTCCAGTTTGGATATATTGGTTCGAAACTTAAGTTCTAAAAGCACATACTGCCTTGTGTGACTTTTTACTTTTATCATGCACAACCATAATGCCATAGTTTTTAAATTAAAAAAAGAAGTACTAATTGGCACAGGACAACGATAGGCAACAGAAGGTATTATTCCAGGGAGAGGAAATGGCTTCCCGGGGGGGCTTTTTCTAATCTTCATATGGTCTGGTTAGGCCCTTTCTAAGGGAGGCGGTAACGGGCCCGTTGTGATTCCCTTTCATGGTTCTGCAAATTATTTGCATAAAGGTTTGTTCGGATTTTGGAATTTAATTATAAGTTGTTAGTTTGCGGATTTATGGTTGTTATTAGTTGTTGGATTAATAATAAACTACATGTAGACTCGCCTTTATTTGTGATTAGACATTTACATCCAATGATTAGCAATTAAACAACATATTCCATTAACTGATTTTTCGCTCTTCATACTCCAAAACTTGAAGATTTATTTATTATTGGCCTTGTTTAGTTTAGCTTTTATGTTTGGTTTTGGTTTTCTGTTTTTTTAAATACAAAAATTGATAAAAAAAACACACTAATACAGCACAAAAATCGATAAAGAAAATACAATTACCAATACAAAAATACAACAATCACAACACAAAATCATAACTCACAACCCAACTAAACATCCCAAGCATTCTATCATATGAAGATTAAAGAGTTTGTCATAGTAAAAATTATTCAATTTTGCATTACTTAATTATTTAATGTTATTTCAATTTTTCTTTTTTCTTATTATCAAGAGATGAACATTTGACACTATATAGAAATTTAATATCCTAAGATATGACATTAGAATTGTCCTATATTATGCTTTCTTTAGGCTCCTAGCATCTACCTCCTAGTATATATACTAGTGATATCTCATATCATTAGGACTATGAATACAATTAGTTCCATAACATTTAGAATCTTTCCTTCCCTCAAGATCCTTTAGAGTGGAGTTAAACATATTTTTATCATGATATATTATTCAGTTTTAGTCTAGATATTTAATCATATAAATCACATTTAAAAGACATCGTAGATGGTTACTCCTAAAAATTTCATAAATTAGATGTCGATGTGTGTTAAATATGTTTCCATCACATATCAATCTAGGAATATGAACTTACATGTGTTATTGAATTTGCGGAAGCTTTCTATAGGCAACGGTAAACTAGCAATAGTTTTAAAATTTGTAGTTAAAATTTAAAAATTAGTATAGTGTATAAGTTTTTAAAGTATTACCTTTAATAACATTAAGAAACAATGTTAATAATAATATGTTACCATATATTCAAAAAGGTAACAAAATAAAAAACTAATTGTCCTAAAATTCTATATATGCAATAATTGAAATTATTACTAATTAAAATAATTTTAAGCAACAATTAGAGTGTTGCTATTTTAGATTGTGTACTTATTAATTTATTTTTAAATTTAAAATTTGACTATTTTAATAAAAATTAGGCATTTTTAAATATTTGAAAATTTTTAACATTCTCTTATTTAAAAAATAAAAATATTTTAAGATTTTAAATTTTAAAATTTAAATTTAAAATAAACTAAATAATAGTTAAATTTAGTTTAAAAAGAAAAATATATATCTTTTGATGGGTTTTTAATACGTATTAAATTTATGTTAGAGTAGCTATTGGATTAATTTTTAGTATTTTAATATCACAAATTAAAAAAGGTTAAATACTTTTTTGAATTTTTTTTAAACAACATGATAAATATTTCACTTTTCATAGAAGTTTATACAAAAATGGAGATTGTATTTCACTTTTCATAGAAAAATTACTTTTTCTAGACCAACATCATCTTGCTTTCATGGAGTCGGGATTGGTTTTTCTAAACCCACTCCTTCTTGCTTTCGTAGAGATGGATGTGGCATCGTCGTTCTATGTGTCAATGAAATTTTTTTACTTTTATAGAGAGTGAGTTTCACTCCTTATGACATCTCCCATGCATTTTCATTTTAGAGAAAAAACACTAAAATAGAGGTAGTTGTCCTCTAAAATATAAAAAATCTACAGTATCACACTAAATTGGGTGTGACACTGTTCACACTTTATTATTGTTTTCATCCCCTCTGTCTCTTTTTTTTTTGTCTTTCTTCTTTTTTTATGCATTTATTTATTTATAATTATATTATTTTTTATTTTATTATTTAAATAATATTTAAATATTTTTATTATACATTTA
>JAOXYD010199155.1:0-22474 GCA_028565735.1 Pinacopodium congolense | reverse complement strand
TATTGGTTTAGTGATTGCATTTAGTTTTCCAATTGAATTAGGTTGCTAGTTTTGAGTTTGCAAAAAGTTTTAATACCTAATTCACCCCCTGTTGGGTGCCATAGGACTTACAAACATAATCTAAGCTAGAGAAATCAACTTTGTTTGTTGGAAAAATCAATAAGCAACAAAATTAATCGATGAATGACCAAACTTTGATTTTTTTTATGAGAGTTAGTGTTTTGAGTTCAAATACAAAAGTCACCTTCTTCAAATTAAAGCCCACTGACTAGATATAAAGCATAACCAAACTTAAAACTAAATTTAATGGAGATAAAGCAAAGTCTTAACCATAGCTTTATTTTGATTGTGAAGGAACTATAAGCAGCCCTTAAAATTGTTCAAACCTCAATAAATCATTCATCACCTAATTCTTAGCTATATTAACATTTTTTAATTTTTAGAATTTTTTTAAAGCAATTAAATTTTATTTTCAAGGTGTTTAAGCTGGGATAGACTAGTTTACCATTTTTCGAGCTTTTAATCAAATTATTTGAATTTTCTAGATAATTATGAAATAATTAACCTAATAATTAACCATTTGCCTTGTGGGATCGACATTAATGATTCAAAATACTCCACTTTATTACTTATTCGATAGGTACATTTTCCTTATTACGTTGGTTTTAAAAGTAAGATCATTGAAAGCATTCCCATTTTCATCATCGCTAAACTAATTCATAACAAGGTGTTTGGTGTTGTTTTCAAGAACCTAGCTTTAATATTAGGAAAATTAGTGTCATTTACTTTAAGACCTATAAAAATTTATTTTTTAAGTTTTTCTAAAATTTTATAAATTTTTGGCTATTTATTTGCTAATTTTTTTTATTTTTGTAACCTTATTGCTTTTAGATTATGTTAGTTACCTTGTCATTTATTTGCTTTTTTATTTTATTTAAATTTGCATCATACTCGGGGAGGCAATCCCAAACCAGTAGACTTTGACCTAAAACTTGAGCACACATTAAGGAGGAAAAAGAAAGAATCTCAAGCGACTATGTCTGATTCCATAGAAATAGTATCATTTAGTGACACAGAATCAGAATCTGTATAAATAGATCTTCAAGAAATTTTAGTGGTTATAGCTTGGGTAGAAAATAGAGAACCAACCATGATGGATTCAGCATTGGGAAACATAGGTAGAGCTGATGCTAGCCTTGTTCTGCCTAAAGTCACTATATAGAATTTTGATAGTCCACACAGCATCATCTCTATACTTAGGTCCTAAGAATTTAAAGGTTCAACTTTAGAAGATCCTAGTGAACATTTGCAAAATGTCCTTAATTCTTAGGGATCTTTTTAAAAGCAATGGAGTTTTTGATGATGCAATTAGGCTAAGGCTTTTCCCTTTTTCTCTTAAAGATAAGATGAAATTCTGGTGGCCAACACTTTAATCTTATTCTACTACAACATGGGATGAGATAATTAAATTATTCTTAGCTAAAATTTTCCCACCAACTAAGATAGCGAAGATGAAGACAGAGATCATCTCGTTTATGCAATACAGAAGTGAAAGTCTATTTGTGGCCTGGGAAATATTTAGAGAGATGCTTGGAAAATGTCCTAGTGATGGATTCAATACATGGCAGTAAGTAGATATCTTCGATACTGAATTGACACCTTCTACTTATAGCAATATTGATGACACAATTATAGGTAATTTCACATGCAAGATTGCGACTGAGACCTATAATCTCATTAATGAACTGGCTATAAATAATTTTCAGTATAATTAAGAATTCCTTCTAAGGAAGCCATATGTTATTCAATCGATTAGTGACACGACAACTCTTCCAGCTCAATTGGAAGTACTGAATAAGAATTTAGATAGTTTAATGAGTAGAGCTGGCAGTAGTTCCCATAAAGTCAAATATGAAAGTTATGATAATACCTTTCATACCTCATTAGAGTGTTAAGAAAGTAGTCCTTTTAGCATAGCACCAAAAAAAAGCTTAATATGTTGGAAATTTTAATAGGTGAAGAGGAAATCCTTTTTCAAAAACTTATAATCTTGGTTGGAGGAACTATCTAAACTTTTCATGGAGTAATAATCAGAACTACTAGCGACCACCATAACAAATTCAAGTTAATGTTAAAACAACACCTCCACCTAGCTTGAGAGTCAACCAACCTTAAAGAGAGTTGCCTAGTTTTAAAGAAACAATTTGGAATCATATCGAATCTAATGAGTTTAGGATGCAAAACCATGAGGTGTTGATTAAGAATTTAGAGACTTAGGTTGGACAAGTTGCACAACTATTATAGGAGAGGCTACCTGGTAAACATCCAATTACCACTAAAACTAACCCTAGGGAGCATTCTAAGGTAATTATGTTAAGAAGTGGAAAAGAGGTTGACAATGAAAGAAAGAAGATTGAAGAGAAAAGAAAGAAAGTGATAGAGGAAGTGGAATAAGAAGATAGAATATAAAGAAGACATTATTGAAGTGAGAGAGCTAAAAAATAAGGGAAGAAGAGGGTGACAGTTCAGACAAGCCACCTAGGTATTTCTTAATGCCAATAAGGAACCATACAAGCCTAAGATACCATACATTCAAAGGTTGAAGAACACACCTTGATAAACCATTTTGGAAAATCTTAAAAATGTTTAAGAAAATTCATAGTAATATCCCATTTACTGAGGCAATTGTTGAAATGAAGAGTGCTCTACTATTTTGAAGGAAATCATGTCCAAGAAAAGAAAATTAAAGGAGTATAAGATCGTCGAATTAAATGAAGAGTGTTCTGCTATCCTATTAAAGAAGTTACCTCCAAAGCTCAAGGACCCTAGTAGGTTCACCATTCCATCTACAATTGGTAACTTAAAGATATATAGGGATTTGATAGATCTTGAAAAAAGCATTAATTTAACGCCCTTATCAATTTTCAAGAAGTTAGGATTAGAATAACCTAACCAATGATAGTCTACTTACAATTAGCATATCGATCTGTAATCTATCTAAGAGGGATTATCGAGGATGTTTTGGTGAAAGTAGATAAATTTATTTTTCCTATTGATTTCCTTATCTTGGACATGAAGAGGACAACATAGTGCTTGTCATTTATGGCCATTGCAGGGGCACTAATAGATGTTCATGGAGGAAAGCTCATTCTCAGACTTTAAGATGAAGAGATTGAGTTTAATGTTTTTAAAGCGATGAAACATCCCCCCATCGTGGATCCATGTAACTTCATTGGAATTCATTCTACTCCAATTGATCCATTCAAGTATCATTGCTCAAATTCATTACACAAGGCTTTAATTCATTCAAGCTCTTTGGAAGTATAGGAAGAAGACGTGAAAGAAGCTTTAGATGAATTAAAAGTAGGATGGGAAATTTCCAATTAAATTCCATCTAAAAGGTTTGAACCTCAAGATATACCAATTCAATACCTTCCAAGGCCATCAATTAAGGAGCCTACAAGTCTTGAGTTAAAGCCTTTTCCCTAGCATTTAAAATATGTCTTTTTGCAACCTCCATCGGAATTACCTGGGATTATTTCATCATCATTGACTGATACGATAAAGGAGAGATTCTTGAGAGTCCTTAGAGAGCATCAGCATGCTATAAGATGTACCTTGGCTAACATTAGAGGATTAAGTCCTTCTATTTGTACTAATAGAAAAATTATGGAAGAAGGAAGTAAACCTTTAATCCAATCACAGTGTAGACTTAATCTAAATATGAAGGAAGTGGAGAAGAATAAAGTAGTTAAGCTCTTAGATGTTGGTATTATTTTTCAAATATTTGATTTTGTATAGGTTAGTCGAATTCAAGTTATACCTAACAAAGGAGAAACTACTATTGGTAAGAATGACCAAGATGAACTTATTGCCACAAAGAAAGTAACTGGTTGGCATATGTGCATTGACTATCTCAAATTAAATGATGCCACGTGAAAGGATCACTTTGGTTTACCCTTCATAGATCAAGTAATTGAGAGATTGGCTAGGCATAGATTTCATTGTACTTTAGACGAATGCAATAGATACTTGTAAATTCTTATTGCACCTGAGGACTAGGAAAAGAGGACATTCATTTGTCCTTATGGCACCTTTGCATATAGAAGCATGCTTTTGGCTTGTGTAATGCTCTTTCCACTTTTCAACGTCGTATGATAGCAATTTTTACAAACCTGATTAAAACTTACATTAAGGTGTTCATGGATGGCTTTTCAATATTTGGTACATCGTTGGATGCACGTTTGGCAAAAGTGGATAAATTTTTGAAAAGATGTGAAGAGACTAATTTAGTCTTGAATTGGGAAAAATGGCATTTTATGGTACAAGAGTGTATAGTTTTAGGTCATAAGATCACTAGTAACGATATTGAAGTAGATCTAGAAAAGGTTGAAGCATTTGCTCAACTTCCACCCCCTAATTCAGTTAGGGGAATTCACAGATTTCTTGGATATGCTAGATTCTATAAACACTTCATTGAGGATTTTTCTAAGATAACTAAGCTCCTTATTAAACTTTTAAACAAGGATGCAATCTTTATCTTTGATGATAAGTGTATGCGTTGTTTTTAGTTATTAAAGGAAAGCTCACTAGTACACCTAGTTGGTCTCTTCCTTTCCAATTCATGTGTGACTCAAGTGACTTTGTAGTTGGTGCAGCATTAGGAAAAAGGTATGGAAAAAATTTCCTTCCAATTTATTATGTATGTCTCACTACGAATGATGATCAAAGGAATTACACCATTCTAGAGAAGGAAATGTTAGTAGTACGATGGATTTCTTCGATTTCAACAAATTTTAATCCTATTTGGTGCTTTCAAAGGCTATAATTGAAATACTTAATAAACAAGCTAGATGCTAAGCCACATTTAATTCGATGGTTTCTTCGCTTCCAAGAGTTGTACATCAAAGTTAGAGATAAGAAAGGAAAAGAAAATTTTATGGCTAACCATTTACCTCATTTGGATGAAATAGTAATGGAGAAAGAAGATAACCAAGACATCAAGGAGATTTTTCTTGAAGAGCATTTTCTGGCCATGCTTGCCTTAACTTGCTATGTGGACCTAGTGAGTTATTGGCTAGTAAAATTATACATCTTGACTTCTCGTGCCAACAAAAGAAGAAATTCTTTTATCATATCAAGAAATACCTTTGGTATAAACCTTTTTCTTTAAAATATATGCACCGATGGAATCATTTAGAGATGTATTACTGCAAACTAAGGGTCTTCAATTCTAAGTCATTGCCATTTAAGAGAAACAGGAGTACACTTTGGCCTTGCTAAAACTATGCATAAGGTTCTTCAGTGTGGTTTTTATTAACCTACATTATTTAAGACTGCATTTCGTTTTGTTAAGTCTTGTGACAATTGCCAAAGGGTCGAAAACATTTCTCAAAGACATGAGATGCCACTAAACAACATTTTAGTTTGTGAAATTTTTTTATGTTTTGGGTATTGATTTCATGGGACAATTACCATCATCATTTCCCAACTGATACATCCTAATAGCCATTGATTATGTGAGAAAATGGATTAAGGAAAATTCTCTTCTAATGAATGATGTAAAAGATGTAGTTCATTTTCATAAGAAAAATATTTTCACTCGATTTGGGACGATAAGAGTAATTATAAGTGATAGGGAACACACTTTTGTAATAAAAAATATGATTCTCTCGTTTCAAATTATAGTGTTACACATAAGATTGCTACACCTTACCCTCCTCAATATAGTTTTGAAGTCAAAATTTGAAATCGAGAAATCAAAAGAATTTTTTGAAAAAGATCGTTAACTATTAGAGAAAGGATTGGGAACTTAATTTAGATGATGCAATGTGGGCATACGGAACTACATAGAAAACACCCATGGAAATGTATCCTTATAAGTTGGTTTAGGGAGTGGCTTGTTATTTGCCTATTGAGTTAGAGCATCATGCCTGTTGGGCCATTAATTTTCTTAGTTTTGACTCAAGAAAAGTTGGGGAATGAATTATATGAATTTCGTCTTGATGCGTATGATAAAAAGAAAGAGTCAAAAGATGGCATGATAAGCATTTAATTCACTGGGAGTTTAATGATGGTGATAAATTCTCGGTTTATAATTCAAGGATGAAATTATTTCAAGGTAAGCTAAGATCAAGGTGCATATGAAGTGACCAAGGTTTACCCATTTGGAACACTTTAAGTCATTATTGGTTTCTCAAATTTCAATGTAAATCAGCGAAGAGCGAAGTTTTATGTGCCTAGTTTAGTTAAGGAGTCTTCTGAGGCTATTTCACTGTTTAATCTTGATTGATCTAGGAATTATTTATGTTGGGCAGGTAATTGTTTATGATTTTGTTCTAATTTGTGTGTTAGGACCTTTCATTAATGTGCTGAACCCCTTTTAAGTGTGTTTAAATTGGGTTAAGTTTGCTTTCCCTAGCATTTCTTTACATTGTTTTAATTATTTTATTTAGGACTATTTTAATTTTTAATTCTAAGGCAATTTTTGGAAAAATTTGTTACAAGAAGGTTTGGGAAGAGTTTTGATTTAAATTAGGGTTAAAAATCAAGAGAAAATGAGTAAAAAACCCAATACGTAAGTTTGCGTTGACCCCAATATTAGTACCTTGTTATAGGAGCAATAAGACGAGTTCCTTACAGTGGGCTAAGACTACTGTATTAGTCTCCGGCTCACCATATTCCTTAAAAACATAGTGTTAAAACATTGTGTTTCTGTTTAAAAATGCAGAAACCCCCTAAAACCTCTTTTCCTCCCTATAACCGTCGTTTACCTTCATCTATGAACCAAATTGAGTGATTTTGGTGTCCTCTACGTAATTATACCCTAAAATATCTTAAAATCATCCAAAAATCACATCAAATCTCTAGAAAACAGTCTAAAATTACTATTAATACTAGGTTTTATTTTTTCCATTTTCATTGACTTTTGGGACTCCATTTCATTAGATTTTTTTATCATTGTGTTCTAAGTTCCATAAGCCTACCATTGATACCAAGTTTGCTACATTTCGTTAATGTTGAATTTTCAAATATTTTTAGATGAATTAAATATTTTTCAAAAATTCATCAGCAGAATTTTTAGGATTGTTCGTTGTCATTTGTTTTATTTTGGTGCCTTTATTGAACATTTTTCTATCAAAATGCCACCTATGACTACTTATGGACAACCTTTGAGAATAAGGCCATCTTTCGATCAATCTCATTTTTCGACATGAGAAAATTTGGATTGGCTCGCCTCCCACCGCAACAAAAAATTTAGTTATAAGCACTCCATTCATCCAAACTTGGAGGCATAGTTCAATGTTTGAATTGCCTTTTGAATGCTAGGCCAGGAGTCGATTATCATCTTTTGAAGGCCAATTTATCATGATCTTGTTCACAAGTTCTATGGATTCATTGAAGAAAAGGATGCGACAGATATTATAGAAATTCGTAGTATTACGATAGGTATTCTAATTCATTTGACTTGTGCCATTCTTTCTAAATTTTTTAATGTGCCTAATGAGGGAGATGTATATGTGAGGTCATGAGATTCATTTAATGAAGATTCAATTGGTTTGAATCTCAATTTCTCAGTTGCTAATGCTATTGCATCCCTAAAGTTAGTTAAGGAGAGTGAGCGTGTTTATTTTTTAAAATCGTTAGGAGTAAGGGACTGCATTGTTGTTGCTATTTTAGAGTTGCAATGTGGTCACTAGGGTGAGTGAGCTTAATGAATTAGGCTTAGTGGTGCCTACCTTCTTTACAATATGCTCCATGGATTAGGAACTATTCCAAGGATTCCATTGGCTAGTTTTATCATCACTTCTATAAGGGAAGTGCTGAGGATGAACAAATCGAGTAAGACTTTCTACTTCCCCAGTTTACTGAGAAGGATCTATCAAGCAGCAGGAGTTGATGTTGATTCTGAGGTGGTAGTGGATAATGGTCGATATATTCAGATCAATATCATTACCCTGAAGTTATGGAATTTTATGCGTGTATAGGGAGTATGATGTTGCTTAGCAGAGGATGAGTAGCCAGAGGCTCTACCTGCTCCTAATGATCTTGATGTACTAGAGGAGGAGATAGGTGATGCTTCATCTGAGGCTACGTTGAGTGTGCGTCCATCTCATCATTCTTCACTTACTGTACCACCTCCACTTCATACTGTTGATCCTACCAACATGGAATCTCAACTTTCTTTAGATATGTCTGAGTTTTATGGTGTTAGTGAGGCTTGTTTAGGTAGTATGGATCTTCATATGGCCAGGGTGGACACACGCTGAGCACCACATGAGGAGTATTAGTGATCCCATTCTTAGAGGGATTGAGATTTAGGTGCAGATGGTCAGAGCCCTTGTAGTTAGGATTTGTATTCTTTACACAATTTGTCTTAGGATTTTTATTTTTTTAATGATTTTTCATTTCAGTTTCTTAGAATAGATTGTTTTGGATTTGATTCAATCATTTTGATGTATTTCGTCTCCTTTATGTACTGGGATTCCATAATATATGATTGGAATATATTTTTTCAATTTATGCCATAGCTTTTTTAATGCTTTTAGCTCCTACTTATCACATCAATTCAACAGACCATAATGCCTTTGTCAATCGAGTGTAATCTTTTCCCAAGTATCCTACTTTATACATTTCCTTTTCATTATAAGCATTAAAGAAAATGTTTACTTAAAATATGGGGGAGGGAATTTATATTTTTTAGACATTAGGGATGGTTATAAACTTCACCTTATGAATCGATTTCTTATACATTATACACTTGCGTATTGTGAGTCTAATAGTATTTTAAGCTATCAAAAATTTCATCATAGTTTACAAATTGAGGAAACTTTTTTTCAATTTTAATACTTTTTTTTATTTTGGAAAATTGAAATGTTATAGGATTGATTTTGACTAATAATGAGTAAACGCTTTTGACACATTTCATAATTTGGATAATTGATACCTAATGATTAGGATGATATTCTAGATATGAAATGCAACTTTCGGAGTAATTTTGTAACTTCTTTTAAAGAACTTTTATCATTCAAAGAAAAATGAAAAAGAATTAGAATTAACACTTAAAAAAATAAATAAATAATAATTATTAAAATTAACATTAATTACTTAATTTGATAAATAAGTCAAAAGAATCCACTCCTCTGATGTTTAATCTTATACGTATATATATAGGGATATAAAAAAATTGATCAATAAATGAAAGAAAAAAAAGAAAAAAAAAAAAGAAAGAAGAACAATATATATGTATAAAACTAAAGTTAAGAGTAGGGCTATTAGTCGGTTGATTTAATGTGAGTTACTTGAATAACCAGGGTTATTCATGGAAAAATATTCACCTTTGTGTAAAAAAACTGAAGTAACTTCTCAACTAAATAGCTTACTATTTAATGAATTATGTGACTAATTAAATTATAATTTAAATTACTTAAAAGATGTGAAAGTGTCGAAAAGATGATGTATTAAAATTAAAGTATTTGCTTATATGTGGTAGAATTAGTGCAGAGGAATTACTAAGGGCCAATTTTCATGTGTATTTCATATATAATTGTGATGATTTGACCCTTAAATTCATGATTGTATATTTAAATTTTTATTTTAAATGTTTAGTTTGCAGGAATTGGAACTTATTTGATGAATGATGAAAATTGGAGTAAGAATGAAGCAAAAAGATAGTAAATTGGGGGCTTTCCAAGACTAGTACGTGGGTTTAGAGAGACCCCATATTGATCTCCGAGACCCTCATATTCATGCGGCAACTCAAGACCAACACGGCGGGCTTAGGGCGTTGTATTGGCCAAAGTCAACTCGCCGTATTGGTAATCAGACAACATATCCTCTCCAAATCTAAAATATTGAGGCTATTGCATGTTCTTCAATAATTATCCTTATCTACAAGTGTAAGTGGGAGGCTACTAAAGCTGTAAAACAAACAAGCAACACAGAAACATGGAGGCATAACAAGAGATCAGATCTAGAAATTGAGAGAGAAGCTCTCCTTACTCTCTTCATTTATTCTAAGTAGCTTATACGATTCAAACATTTTTTTTCGCCTTTTATATTGATTTCTAAGTTTCTACACATTGCACCTTATTATTAAGGCTCATATCTGAGTCTAGAAATGATCTAAGGGGGTTTCTTTACTCAGATTACCACTTCATTTGCTCCATTTTTCGAAATTATCAAAGTTCACATATATATACTTACGTTTTCAATTGTTCTTTTGTTTTTCTGCTAATTTGTGTTGATCGAGAGTTGTGCTGAAGTCAAGATCAAGTTAAGGATTCTGTGAACCTCTTAGGAGCTTGTCTTGGTTATTTTGTAACTCTTAAACTTTATTTTGTAGTTCATATTTTTGGACTTTTCAAGACATGCTGTTTAAGTTGTTTGTTTTGTATGTTTTAATCAAATTGTGTAGTTAAATCATTTTTATTACTAAGGATTGGTATATTTATGATTTAAAAGAGCTTAAAGACATTTTATAGGGTTTGAGTTTATTTTATTAAAGGTTTAAAAATACTGATTTTGATCAAGCCACTTAAGATTAGTATTAAAGATAATTTAATCTTGAGAAATCAACTTAGTTTGTTTGAAAAATCAATAAGCAACACAAATTGATTAATGAATGACCAAATTTTGATTTTTTGGGAGAGTTAGAGTTCTGAGTCTAAAAACCCAGAACTCATTTTCTTGAAATTAAAACCTATGGAGTATATTTAAAGCATATCCAAAATTTGAACTAAGTTTAAGAGAGATAAAGCAAAGTCTTAAACATAACTTTGTTTTGATTTTATGAAGGAACTCTAATCAGACCTTAAAATTTTTTAAATCTACATTAAATCATCAATCACCTAATCCTTAGCTACATTTCAAATTTGTTAATTTTCATAATTTTTCATCAAGAATCTTTTTCAATGTATTAAATTTGTTTTAGACTACTTTAGCATTTTTCAAGTTTTTAATCAAATTATTTGGATTTTCCTAGGTAATTGTGATCTAATTAACCTAGTAATTAACTGGTTTCCTTATGGGATCGACATTTAGGGTTTAAAATACTTCACTTTAATACTTGTTCAATAGATAGAATTGCCTTATCACATTGGTTTTCAAAGTAAAATTGTTATAAGCATTCCCATTTTCATAATCACTCAACCAATGCATAATAAGTTGTTAGGAGTTTTCTAGGTCACGCTGGCTTCAATCTGAGGTTTATAAAGGATGTTTAAAAAATAATGAAGACCATTATTGATCTTATGATCAAGGATGTCACATTTAATTTTGATTAAAAATGCATACATTCATTTGAGATATTAAAGGCAAGGGTTAAAAGTATACTAACCTTAGTTTTGCTAGATTGGTCTTTACCTTTAAATTTAATGTGCGATGCAAGTTATTTTGCAATTGAAGCAGTTCTAGGGAAAAATAAATATAAAATCTTTAATCCAATTTGTTGAACCAAGTGTTGGTTCCACCTTCTTCTTTTTTTTTATAATGATAAAGTGTTTCTACTAATATGTTTGTAAAATTTGCTAATTAGTATTTGGTGTGTATGTGAAGAATAAGTAATTAAGTTTATATAAGTCATGAAATAATGTTTTAAATAAAGGTTATATAAATTAAATTTTTATGAAATGATTAAGTATTTAGATAAAGTGAATGAAATCATTTAGATTGTTGTGTTAAGGAAATTTAGTAAACCAGATGAATTAATTGTGTTAAGTTTGTATAATTGTGTCAAATGTGTTAGGATTTGATTATTATTGTTTTTTATGTTAAAATATGTTCAATTGGGTTAATAACTGAATGGATTTTGTTTTGAATTGATTGATTAATGTTTGTATAAATTTTGGAAGCCATATTGTTAATCAAGCTTAGTTGAGTTCTAAAATCTGTATAGATAACTTGGGAAAGGAAGTAAGTGTAATTTTGGAGCACCAAATTCTATGAACATTTACATGTTGTTAGAACAATGTGTTAAGAAGCTACCTACCAAATTTTCAGTCGATTGGATGAAGTATTAAGAAGATGCGGTGAAAACATTAAGGGATGCTGCAAGTTGTCAGCATAGGCATCAGTCAAACAAATGAGGTGTATAGGGACATTGGTCAATTGAATGAAGCAGAGGTCAATCTAATTAAGCCATAACTCAACTGAAGGAGACCATCTGTAGACCTAATGACCATCGGTGGACCGATTAAGGTCATTCGTTTGACCAAATATGAGGAATACGCAACGGTAACTATACAATTGCAAGTCATGTAAAGGATATATTATTTAATGAATAAAAACATTAGACAATGGCTATTTGGCCTTGTGAAGAGTATAAATATGTGTGTTGATTGTTGTTTATATAGGAAGAAGCATAGAAAGTGTTTATACATTATTGTTGAGTGCTCTTGATGGTATATGAGCTTTTGGGGAAGTTGTGGTTAAATATTTTTATGGGATTAATCTTTAGTTGTGAAAAAAGAAGAGTGTGAAATTCTCATTTTGCCTTAAAAAAGGGAGTATTGTGAGATTTTTCCTAAGCCTCAGAAAAAGGAGAGTGAAAGATTATTCTTGAGCCTGTAAAAATGATTGTACTGTGAATTCTTATTTGTTACAATAAGAATAAAATCTCAGCAGTGGTGATGGGGATTGGAATTAGGGAAAGTGGATTACGGTAAACCAGAATAAATCATTTGTGTCTGATGAACTTGTCGCAAGCTATCAAATAATAATTTCCTAAATACTCAAACTATGCAGTAATGGTGAGTTAGGGTCGAACCACGGAGAGCTGGAATGCAAATGTTATTTCAAATGTTGCACCAAAGAGAAAATAAAACACCTAAAATAGATGAAAGTAAGATAAACTAAGATGCAAAAGACACAAGCAAAGAGACAAACACACAATGCAAATTTAGACAATACTAATACCAGTAGTAAAAAAATGGGTTAAAGATATCTTTAGGATGTCGGGATGATCATTGATCATAGAATTTAAATGATAGGTACTCTAGTCATGGTGTTAGCCTATAAGCTCGAATAAACTCCCAAGCCCTTAGTTCTTCTAAATTAGACAAATCTAACAAGCTCTAGAAATGCCCCTATCCCCATCTATAACCTAGAACAAGCTCTTTAGATTTAATAGTGAAGACGCTTTAAGTATTACAAAATGACTAACTTAGGCCACTAACTCGCAAGCTCGGAAAGTGTAACCTACAGGTATGGAACCCTAGGCAAGTTGATTAAGTATCCTAACAAATTCAACTAACCTAGTGCTACTTTTGGGAAGTGCTATGGACTTTTACATATCACATACTCAACCCTAGCTTTTGAACTTAGGAAATTACCTAAGGGTGATCAATCCTAGAGATAACTCCTAATTCATGACATTTAACTTAAGTTCCAAACCAACCTAGACAAACAAGCATCTAATTAAGCATACTTCAACTCCATTATCACAATTTTCATCCTTTCATCCTTCTAATATCTCCAAACTCCTAAAATAACTAGCCACACATGTTTAAGCTACCTAAAACAAAGATTAAATGAATATAAATCATATTTGACTAAATAAATGAAAAGCTGGAAAATTAATACTAATGAAAGAAGTCAACATTCAAAACTTTATCTAATGGAAACTTAAATTACTTAAACTAAGAGGCAAATATCTCGAACTTAATTAACTAAGATCTAATTTAACTTCTTAAATAAAAATTTCAGTTTTAAAAATTAAACAAAAACTAAAATTTAAATGAATTAAAACTTAAGAACATGCATAAAAACTAACTACTAAACATATATGAACCAAACATTCTATGACTATTTGAAGTCCACGAGAATAAACATTAAATAACTTAGTAATTATTAAAAATAAATCTGAAATTATAAATTCAAGACTTAAGTAAGAGCAATAAAGATTGGACATAAAATCAAGGCATGAACTTAGGCCATGAAAAACATAAGATTCGGCCAAGGTAAACTAATGTATTCGGCCATGGAAAAAACAATGACAAATCCTTGGCTAAATCACCAACATTCTATCAACATGAATGGAAAACAATCAAAATAAAAAAAACATATTAATCTATGATGAAATTCAGAATTTAAAATGACAAATTGAAAACCCAAGCAAGACAAAAGCAAAAATTAAGTTAAAGAGGTCAAGTCATTGTTGTTGACCTGGATGAATGCTCTCTTCCATGCATTGGGCTTCACCAATTGGTTTTAGTCTTCGAGTTGCAACTTTTAACCAAGAAATAAACAATGAGACACATCCCTTGTGTAGGGAAAACTACAGATCCTTGTTTGGAGAAGAAGACAAAAGCAGTCCATAAACTTTGAACTCCTCACGTTTTTGCCACCAAGCTTGCCATGCTCTCTCTCATCTTCTTCCTCTCTTTGTTTTATTTGTGTGCATACCACTTGCCAAGCCTCATTTAGATCTTTTTTTCTTCATTATAAATTAAATTCTATCCCTCCAAAACGTTGGTGTTTTGTGCTTGAAATAATTGGTGAGCTTATGTTGTTTGTCTCAAAATGCATTGCCGTTTTGGAGTTTTTAAAATACAAAACAAATGTTTTCTCTTAATTCAATTGCAAGACTCCTCTTAATTGATTCCAATCACTTCTAATCTTCTTCTTTTTTATATAAATTTGTTTCTAATAATTAAACTAAAACTTTTGCATCGATTTACTAGGGGCCGTTTTACTCCCTGAGATTTGACAACTTTGACCTCTGATTGCCTTTTCTTCACTAACTCCCCCTATGCATCTCCGATTACCATGAAATTTTGTATGCAGGTTCCCTACTTGATGATACTACTCTCCATAAAATTTAAGGTTAATTGGAGCACTAAAAGTGCTCCTCATGCATCTCAAAAGTCACCTACACAAAATCTTGAGTTCAACCGATCTTGTCTTGATCTTTTCTTTGTGAACTCTTTATGGCTTGTCATATAGCCTTGAAATTTGGTATGGAACCACGTAGAATGATGTTCTAGGTCCTCAAATTGGTTCCACACCAATTTTAGTTCAAAATTTGGTCCAATTCTCCTTAAAATATGGCCCTTCCAACTTATATCTGTGCCTTAAGGTCAAATTTGCATGTAAATGCAAAAGAAACACAGATTAAGCATTTAAATAACAAAACAGGGATGAAATGGCATTGTAACACATATAGAAATACTATAAAATTCATCCCTATCAATAATAGGCCTTACGAGGAGGCTTGACTAGGCTTAAAGCTGAATGGGCAGTCTTAAAAGGAAAAGAGGGATCTAACTCTACATCATCACCATGGATCCTATCCATTCAGTGAACATAAGGATCACCTACATCTAGAACATATAGAAGAGTAGAAAGGGAAGCACGAGTGATACAAATTGGTACGCCACGTACCATATAGCGAATATCAATGAGGTCCTCGACTTCTATTTGTTTTATGTTGACATATAACTCTTTAAAAAACACCTCATTATATGGGCCAACAAGGACCAAAGCAAGATCCCATCACCAGATATGAAAAGCAACTAACCCATGGAATTCTGCATCTAAAGCAGGGGCTAAAGGCTTCTCGTCAATGAACTTGTTAGGTAAACGGTAATGAAAGCACTCAACATTTTCCTCACTACAAAAATGAGAAGGCTCAAGGGTAGCCCTCTTGCTAGAGCTAGAAGTGCCTTGGAATTGTTTAGGTGACATGGCGAACCTAGATTAAACAAAATTGCATCAAAATTAAGCACAAGAATAAAAATGATAGCGAACCTAAGCAATAAATATGCGAGCGAAACAATAAAAAAGGGCAATTAACGAAGATGAGGCATAAATATTAAACAAAACATAATTAAGTCTAAATTAACTGAGAATAGCTCAATTCAAGACTGAAAAACTGTAATTTGTGAAATTACTAAAATGCCCTTAAGTAGAAAAAATGTTCAAATATTTACAGAAAACTTATGACATAAAATTGATACCAAAATATAGAGAATCATCTAAGGAATCTAATGGTACTAAAATTATAACAACACAATGCCTAAATCAACATGAAAAGGTCAAAAATTCTAAGTAGATGAATAGTAAATTGACACTGAAAATGCGAGATTTGGAGCAGATTTTGAGGTTTTAAGGACGGATTGATGCTAAAATCTTGTAAAGCTTTGAGTTTTTAAGATTTTGATACCAAAAGGCCTTAAATTTGGATGAGTGAGAAATTGAAGAAATTGGGGTCAGAAACTGCCAGTGGAGAAGAGAGTGAAAATAGTTGGAGAAGATAAGAGAAACGATAGCGTTTCTAGCTTAATCAGGAGTAAAACAGCAGCTGCTAGGTAGTATAATGGTGTCATTTTAATCATGCATTTAAACTCCTAGAATGCTAAAATGGTGGCTTGACTGGGTATCTCCCTGTCATTTAAGGGTCGCATTTTACTCCTGGAAATGAGCTAAAATTCAAAGTTCAAGCTCCATTTCAATACTAAATGACTTCAATTTAATTTTAAAAAAGGATTGAAAGATTTCCTAACTAATTTGCTAAAGATACTATTGAAAAACAATAAAATTAAGTCTTATTAAGCTAGCTAAGATTAAATTGAAAAAGAAAGGAGAAAAATAAAAATAAAAAGATAGTAAAAAGAAGAACTTAAAACAAACTTAAGAAAAACACAAACTAAACAACTTTTTAAAAACCCTAAAGAATTGATCAAACTGAATTTTTAAGAAAATAAAAAGCTATAAATTAACAAGAGATTCTAAACAATCCTTTAAAAGAAACTACTAAGCTACATTTAACTTAAAAAGCTTTAAACAAGTCATTAAATCAACTAAAAAAATATGAAAAAGGAACTAAAACAAGACTAAAATTAAGAAAGATAAAACTGAAAATAAAAATACAAAAAAAAAACAAATTAAACAAGAGATAAAAAAGAGACTTAAAACCGTGAAAAAGAAAGAAAGAAAACTAAAGGCAAATGGAAAAGAATCAAAACACATTAATACTTAGATAATTAAAGTATAAACAACCTAAGAGGGGTCAGAAAAATTAAAAATCTCAACTTATTCATTGACCTTATTAGTTACATAAATTTGGCCCTTTGTTTATTGACTTTAAAATATGATTGCCCATTGGAAACTTCAATGGTACCATAAGGATAGACGTTAAGAACATTATAAGGCCCAGTCTAACGAAAGTGCAATTTGCTAAGAAAGTGTTTCACATGAGAATTATAGATTAGAACTTTATTGTTGACTTTAAATTTATGTGGAAGAATGTTACTATCACGCCATTTTTTTGTCCTTTCCTTATATAATTTGTCATTTTCATAGGCAATAAGACAAAATTTATCCAATTCATTTAATAGCAACAACCTTTTTTTACTAGTTTTCCTTGAGTTGGTTTTAGAACCTTGTGTGTAGTTCTAATCGACCCAAAGTGTCCTCTAGCTTCTTTATAATGACAATGAGTCAAAATAGAAAGCACTTTAGTATAAGGAACACATCTTCTTATTATGTCATCTCTATAAATCTTAAATGAAGAAACTTCTTTACATCTGAAAGGAACTTCCTTTGTTGTTGATAAGAAAAATCATATGGAATAACATTGCCAACTAAATAATTTACATAACCAGCATACCATGGTAAGTCATCCTTAACTTCTAACAACTGCTCTTTAGAAAACATTTCCTTAATGTCTATATTAGCTCAGTTTTCCAATAATCCCTCATCTAACCTTGATATATGGTCAGAAAAAAAATTCTCAACACCCTTTTTATCTTTATTTTCAATATTAAACTCTTGCAGAGGTAAAACCCATATTATCAATCTTGGCTTTCATTAAATACTTCAAGGCCGTATGATCAGTATACACTCTCACCTTTGATTAAATTATATAAGAACAAAACTTATCAAATGAAAAGACAACAACCAGCATCTCTTTCTCAGTTATTGTATAGTTCTTTTGGGTATCATTCAATGTTCTACTTGAATAACATATATAGGATGGAAAATCTTGTCCTTCCTTTGCCCATGAATTGCTCCAATAAAAAAATCACTTGCATTACACATTAACTAGAAAGTTTGAGACCAATCTAGGGAAACTATAATTGATGCACTTGTAAGTTTAGATTTAAGAAGTTCAAAAGAGTGCATACATTTAACATCAAAGGCAAATGTTGCATCCTTGGTCAAAAAATCAGTAAGAGGCTTAGTGATTTTTGAGAAGTTCTTAATAAGTCTCCTATAAAATCCAGCATGACATAGGAAACTTCTGATTTCTCCAACTGAATTCGGAGGTAGTAGTTAAGAAATGACTTTTATCGTAGTCGAAACTACTTTTATGTCCTTACTGAATATCTTATGACCTAATACTATACACGATTACATCATAAAACTGGCATTTTTCCCAATTCAAGACCAAAATTTTCTATTCACATCTCTTAAGCACCTTATCAAGATTTTCCAAAGAAGAACCAAAAGACATTTAAAACACTAATAAATCATCTATAAAAACTTCAATTCAAGACTCAATAATATCAGAGAAAATAGCTAGTATGCAATATTGGAAGGTTTAAGGGGCATTGTACAACCCCAAAAACATTCACCTATAAGTGAATGTTCCATATGGACAAGTGAAATTAGTTTTTTCTTGATCCTAAGGGCTACCGATATTTGTAAATACCCACTATATCTATTTAGTACATAATGAAAGCTTTTCCCTACCAATCTTTCTATTACTTGATCAATAAAAGGAAATGAGAAATGGTTTTTTCTAGTGGCATCATTCAATTTTTAATAATCGATGCATATACACCACCTAGTGAGCTTCCTTATTACTTTTTCCTCATTTTTTCCATTTTAAATCACAGTGATACACTCTTTCTTGGGTACCTCTTGAACTGGAGTACCAAAAGGTGAATCAAAAATGGGATAAATAATCCTTACATCTAATAACTTAATCACTTCATTCTTCATAATTTCCTTCATATTAGGATTTAATCTATACTGCAGCTGAACAAAAGACTTACTTCCTTCTTCCATAAAAATATTATATGTAAAAATTGAAGGGCTTAATCCTCTGATATCCAAAATTGTCTAGCCTATAGCCTTAATACGTTCTTGCAATACTCATAAAACTTGTCATCCATATTGTCATTAAAAAATGATGATATTATAACAACCAATTGTGATTGGGGACTTAGCGTACTTAAGATGCATATGAATGGGGCTTTAATTCCAAGTCCAATAACTCCTCTATTGATGGCTTTGGCAAAGGCTTGATAGACCTCTCCAAATTCTTAAATCTCTTTAAAGGATGTCACCCTAAAGTTACCTGTCTTACATATGGAGCTCATAAAACTTCAACCATTTCTTTTTCATTTGGGTCTATAGACTTAGTATGAGTTAAAACCTTCAACAAAGGATCAAAACATAATATCATAGAAGGGTCAGTCATACGATGTTGAAATCATAAAAAGTTACAATGGTCATTATCCATTGGATGCTGTATTACTTTAAACATATCAAACTCTAATTTCTTATCCTGAAAATGCATAATTAACTTTTTTCCATGTACATCAATTAGTACCTTAATGTAGCCATAAATTTCCTTTTAAGAATGTAGCCATAAATTTCCTTCTAAGAATGATAGGCACCTTATAATCTTCTTTCATGTGCAAGACGAAGAAATCCAGAGGAAAAATAAAAAAATTTCAACTTCTACTAAAACACCCTTGATAATTTCTCATGCAATGGTGATATAACGATATGTCAATTATAAAGAAACTTTCAATCCTAATTCTTGAAAATAGAGAAAGGCATTAAATTGATACTAGCACCAAGATCCATAAGTGTTCCCTCTATTTGTAAACTTCCTATGGTACAAGGAATGGTAAAACTACCAGGGTCCATTAGTGTAGGCAATAACTTCTTCAATGGGATTTTACATTCAATTTCATAGTTTCTTAATCTTCTAATTTACATTTATTTGACATAATTTCCTTTAAAAACTTTGCATAGCTTGGCATTTGTGCTATGGCTTCAGCAAATGGGATATTAATATGCCATTTCTTGAACATTTCAACAAAGTTTCCAAATTTCTTATCTAATTTTTCCCTCTTTAACCTTTTGGGGTAAGGGATTTGTGGTTGGATTTGATTCAAACTTTCACTAAAACTTCCTTACCTTTCTCTTTCCTTTTTACTACTTCCACCACTGTTTCATCATTCTACTCACTTTCTTCTTCACTCATCTTTTCTATTTCCCTATTCTCCACTTCCTTACCACTTCTTAAGGTAATGGCATTTACATTCTCCCTAAGATTGGCTTTAGTTGTACTTCGTAGCTTATTAAGAAGCCTTTCTTGCAAAAGCTGGTCTATTTAACCAACTTAAGTCTCTAGATTCTTAATAGCTACTTCATGATTTTGCAACCAAGAATTATTACCATTAATGAATTTCAACATTATCTCTTCTAAATTGGATTTTTCTAGTGGTGATGGGTTCGATCTAAATTTTCGTAGTGAGGATTTTTGTTTCTGGGCTAGAGTTTGGTAGGTGTTTTGATTGTCTATCTAAGACAAGTTTAGGTGGTTTCTCCATTTAGGATTGCAGGTATTTGAATATAGGTCATTCCTTTGCCTATTATAGCTTAAATATTGTGCTTGATCAAGTTCTCTATCAAAGGGACTACCTACTTGACAATCTAATGACATATGAGAGGAATTACCACAATGTTCATATTCAATTGGCTTTATAATTCCACTACTTCCAATTCCACTTACCAAATTGTCCAACTTCTTATTCAAAATATCCATCTAGGCTGCTAAAGCAACTGTATCATTAAAAACATGCATCATATGCGATTTTTTTATGACGTTTAAAGTTATATTGAAAACTATTAGTTGTTTTCTCTTTAATAAGGTTATACGGTTCTTCTAGAGTCTTATGAATAAAACATCATGCATCTATAATGCATCGAGTAGAGGGTGCGAGGCTTGTATAAAATATGTCCACTTACTGCCAAGTATTAAAGTTATGGCTAGGACACTTAGGTAACATTTCCCTCTATCTTTCCAATGCCTTATATAAGCTCTCATTTTCATATTGAACAAAGTAACTAATTTTGGTTTTCAATCTTGTAATTTTTACAGCTGGGAAAAACTTAGCTAGAAACGGTTTAAGTAACTTATCCTATGATATAATGGAACTAGGTGGATGAGTGTTAATCCACGCTCTAGCCTTATCTCTAAGGGATAATGGGAATAATTTAATCCTAACAGTATCCTCAGGAACTCCATTGCTCTGGAAACGATCACATATATCTAGAAAATTCTGTAAATGTCCATTTAGACCTTTAAGAGTCGTTCCACCAATTTGAGAAACTCTAACCATTGAGATTATACTATGAGGGATTTCAAAATTATTGGCATTGATACTAGTCCTCACAATGCTAGCCATAGGTTGCCCTTTGTTACCTAGTACTAAATCCATCATAGTTAAGGGTCTAGCACTCTCTTGAGGTATATTTTCTATTTGTCCTAGTGGATCCATTTCTGATTCAAGTGATTGTTCACTAAAAGTCTCTACTCCTACCAATTATGATGTGCTGGCTCGAGTTTCTTTCTTTTGCTTCCTAAGTGATCGTTCAAGATCCAAATCAAATTATAACTTCTCAAGTTTTGGTCCCTGAGTAAGCATACAAACTAAAGCACAAAAGGAAATAAAACTAACTAACAAAAAAAACTCACAAAATAAAACACATGCAATCAAATAAAGAAAATTTTTTTAAAAATATTAAATGATATAAAAAACTTTAAAGTAATCTTCCCCAAATGGTCCTAATATTCCTATTATGAATAGTGTCGTTCCCCAGTAACGATGCCAAAAAGTTGTTGGTCGATTTTCTATAAAGGCCAATTAACTTAAAATAATTCACAAATTATGTTCTTTAAGCGCAGTTTCTCAATTTGAATTTAAAACTAACACTAATGGCAAGTGCACCAGTCACAAGCAATATATGGAACTATTTGAGATCTAAGTGTAGTTCCCATAGGGATCTAAGATAAATTTCAAGTACTAGGGCCAATATAGATCATAATTTTGTAGAGATTCAAATGCAATTGGAATCAAGAACTAAGATTACTAATTAAACTTAAAACTATAAAGTTATGCAGAATAACTTTGTTGATAAAAGGTCTTGTCTAAGTAGATAAAATAGGTTAGGAAATGCTCTTCAATGATTAAAATGGATTAAAAGTGGATTATGAGACTTGTTCTAAGATCAATTCACTTAATCTAAGCAATGTTATGGTTAAGACAAAGCTTAATCTCTAAATATTTAAGTTGGAAGTTGGTTATGTCATAATATTAAGCATTAGGCTTTAAAAATAAGAAGTTTAATTCAAGAATTCCAATTTTCATATGATAATACTAAAGATAAATCAAATTTTGGTTATTAAATGACTTAAATCAGGTTACTTAAAGATTTTTCAAATAAATTAAGT
>JAOXYD010199140.1:0-22476 GCA_028565735.1 Pinacopodium congolense | reverse complement strand
TCGTCCTTTTGGTGTAGGATTAGATTGCTGACTTTCTTGTACACCGCCATATTCTTCATTGGCACCGAACTCCACATTAATATGTTCTTCCACTTGTTTTCCCTTACCCGCTGTTCTTGAGGAAGACATTTTTGTAATAATGAAATTGACAATAATAATAATAATAAATAATAGAAATAGTAATTAATAATAATAATAACAATAACAATAACAATAATAATAAATAAAATAATTGAAAATGTAACAAATTGCTTAAAACTTGAGACTTGAAAGAGTGAGAGAGAGTTTTATATTAATTTACAGGTTCTAAAAATTGCGTCCACTTGAAACTTGTTATTAAACCTGTAATAATTATAAGAAAACCTCGTTGTAACAAATTGGTAGGTTATTAAACCGACGGTTAGCCGGTTAGAAACCTAACCGTGGTCAGGGCTACCCATAGCATAAGGTTTTATTTTTATTTTGATTATTGTCCATCTCATAATTTATGGGACAAGCAATTGCTTTTAATTAGTCATCTTCACCCCTGTAATGGGACAACGAGGTTTTCACTGGGACCTACCAGACACCTTGCCTGTCAAGTGGACGCAATTTTTTAGTGGCGTTTCCGCGTCTTTCAGCATAAACGGAGTACTAAGTGGAGGCATGGGCGCCCCTTAGGCCAGAAAAGGTCACTCCAAACAAAATCCCATGCAAGATTTCGAAGGCGGTGCCATGCCTTCTGTTATTTAGAGTAAGATTATGTTTAGTTAAATTGTTATTTATAATTTTTAATTATAATTTTTAAATTTTTTATTAATTTTTTATTTAATTTTTATTTTTATATTATATTAGTGTATTATTTTTTTAATTTTTGTATTTAAAAAATAAGAAATTAAAATTAAAAATAGAAATTTAACTAAATAAAGCCTAATATTTGATAAATTGTTACTATATTGGTATTATTTTTTTTTGAAATAACATTGTATAGGTATTAGTTAACTTTTTAAAATTATAAAATAAATTTTAAATTTTATAAAAATTATAAAATGGTCCTTATTTATATTATGTATTTTTTATAAATATAATTTCAATTTATTTTAAACATTCAATCAATATAATAAATATGATATAATTTTTATACAATATTTATACCTATTAATATTAATGTAGCTCGATCCTATTGAGTTGGTGTCTCGAAAAGCTATAAACGTGGGTAATGCACAAATTATCCCAGGTTTAATCTCAACTTTCGATTCATTATCTAGATAATTAATACAAGGCAAATTATGATTAAAAGTAGGAGTTACACGCTCTTTTAATGTGCACTAGTGAGATTCCATGATCTCTTCGGCTACTTTTTCCCTCTGTAGACTTGTACAAACTCTCTTTAACTTCTTCTTCAAAGAAGAAAGAACTATCGAATTCAGGAAGAGGAGTATGTCTAGCTTACTCGCTTTGATGAAACCTGATACGAAAAAAAGAGAAAGGGTTAAATGAAGAAAGGAATGGACTCCTTTTGTCTTTAGTAAATTTTCGTAATCAAATATGTTTTGAAGAACTATGAGACATGTAAATCAAATGGAAGAGCGATAAAAATCAACCAAAGTAAAAATAAAGACAACATAAGACATAACAAATAACATACGACAACTCCTTGGTAATGGCGCTAAAATTTTGATAACTCATCACAAACTACCAAATAATAAATTCTTAACTAGACTTTACTATATAATATGACAAATTAGGGTCGAACTACAAGAAGTTAGAATGCTAGTCCTATTTCAAAAGTTGTATATGAAAAGAAAACAAAAACCCGTAAAGCAAAGGAAGCTTAATAAACTTAAATGCAACTATCATAACCAAAGAGATAAACACAATGCAAAATAAAATAAGACTAAAAACAATATCAAAGAAATGAATAGAAGCTATTATCGAAATTCTAGAATAATCATTGATCCTCGAATCTAAATAAATTGTATTTTAACTAAGATATTAGTCTATGGATTCGAAAAAACTCTCAAATCCTCAATTTTTTGTAAAGTAAGTAAATCTAGCAAACTCTGTAAATACTCTTAACTTCGCTATAAACTTGAATAAGTTCTGTAAATTTAATAGCGAAGAAACATTAAGCAATAAGGAACGATTAGCTTAGGCCACTAACTTATAAGCTTGAAAAGTGTAATTTAAAGGATTGAGACATTAGACTAATTGGTTAAGTTTGCTTACAAATCCCATTAGTCCATTGCTACTTGCGAAAATTATGAATGATTATTACATATCACGCGCTCAAGCCTACCATTCAGATGAGGAATTATAAAAAGGGTGATCAAGCCTATAAATAATACCTAACCCTTGACATTAAACCTAAGTTCTAACCCAACTTAAGCTTTAAAGTAGCAATTTCAATAAAATTCAATCAAATTCTCACAAATAATTGCACATTATCCCTTTTACCCTTTTTAACCCCTAAACACCTACCCACACATGCTCAAACTAATCAAAATACAAATTAAATAAGCATAATTCATAATTAACAAATAAAAACAAGGCTGAAACATTCAAGACAAGTAAGGAAAATTGTAATTTAACACTTAGTCTAATGAAAATCCAAGATTTTTACAATATCAATTAACTAAATGCAACTCAAATCATAAAACTCAAACTAATTTCATTAACAAGAAAATTCCAGGAATCCCAAACTAAATAAAAAATGAAATTAAATAATTTAAAACCTAAGAACATGTATAATTCTCAACTGCCAAGCATAAACTAGCTAAAAACATCAAGAATAAACAAAAATCCACAAGATAAACTATCACACAACCAAAAATCAACAAAGATAGACCTGGAATAATACGTAACTAAGTTTAAACAACCAAAATTAAGGATGGGAATTGAAGAAACAATCATCTATTGAATTATAACTAAGCAACCATACATTGTTCATGAGGTTCAAACTCTAAATTCATCAAATATCCAATCTAAACATAAGACAAGATATAGATACAAAAATACAAGAATAAAAACATTTAGCAACTCTAAATGAAAAGCAATACTACCTAAAATAACTAAATAGATAGATTGAAATCCAAAACAGTAGCAAAATCCACTCAAATCCCTATGAACATGGAGATTTAAAAAAAAAATGAGGTAAAAGCCTAAGGAATGTGGTGGCCACTGGAAAAGATATTGTCTCTACCTTTTATTATGTGGCTTTTATACCCTTTCCAATTAGGGTATATCCTAGATTGGAAAAATACCTCTTCATCCCTATTTTAAGACATTCATCACTGAAACAAGATATAACCATTAATCATGAAAATACCTTTTTTCTTCTAAACTCAATTAATCTATTTGGTCAAATAAATAAATTGGAATAAAAGACATGACTCATAAGACACTTAAACCTAACTTTGTTAGATCTAAGAACTTTCATAAAAAACTTTAGAGTTAGTCGTGATTTAAATTCAATGATGTCACCTAATTAATCTTGTAACAATTAAAAGTCCATTGTCATAGGTCCTTTAATCACATAAAAATCTAGCTAAGATGGTCAATCGAAGAAAGATTAGATTAAGCACTTTAATTAGGCAAAAATCCTCCAATCAAACAAGATTCATCAAATCATGGCTGTAACTAAGATATTTAAGTGCAAACATTTAATAGTGAAAAAAAGAATATAACTTGAAAATACAAATTCGTTGATGAAAAATAAGAGTCACTATAAAATAAGAAAGAAAGATGAAGGAATACAACTAAAATTGATCATTTTTGTTAGAATCCTACTCTTCAACCCACCTTAAATGCTTTTGAAAGCTCTAATCTACTTTTCTAATGCAAAGAAAGAATAATAGAAAAGAAAACCTAATCTAAAACCTAACAAAGAATAAGAACAATATAAGAACTCTCCTCTTCAATCTATTCTAAACTCTAAAATTTCCCTTTTTTTCTTTGTTTTTAAGACCTTTACATAGGTCTTGGGTGGCTATTAAGGCTGTAGGATGTATGGTCATGATTTTTTAACTTCCCCTTAAAAAAATATCATAAAAACTACATCATTTTACTTATTTGGTTTAAGTCTTAGAAATTGACAACTTTTTCCTCTCTTCGCATTTTCTACTTTAACTCCTTCTATAGACCTCCAATAGCCAAGGAATTTAGTATGTAGATTTTTCACATAATCTTCTTACACCTTATAAAATTTCCAGATAATCTAAGCTCCAAAAATGCACTTAATACATTGCCAAAGTCACCTGTACAAAAATTAGTGCTTGTTTGAGCTTCTCTTACTCTTCTCTTGATGCATCCTTCATGGTTTGCCATATGACCTTAAAATTTGATGCAAAACTTCAAAACATGATACTTGAAGCCTTCATATTGATTCCACATATTTTCTAGTTCTAGAGGTGCCTAAAAATACTCATGAAATTTCTTCTATTTACATCATTAAGCTCCTTTTTTATTCTTTTCAATCAAATTAAGCTAAATAGCTTTGAAATTACAATATAATAAAAAAGCTCATAAATATGACAATTTTATAGATATTTAGGAGTGAAAACGTAGTAAAATATAATATAAAATATAATATAAATCATTCCTAATAACACCCTTATACTTGAACTGTTGCTTATCCATAAGCAACTACTGCTTAAGTCTCTCCCTTAGAATAAGTTCAAAAGTAGTTGAAGATAATTGGAATAATAAAATACAAATCAATGCAATTAATATAATCAATATCTCATAGCTTTATCATAACTAAGACACGACTCAAAGTACACACATTCACACTGTTAATCAAAGCAACCCCTTATACGCAACATCAAGCATCCAATTATTTTATACAAATCATCATACAAACTTATTTAAAGGTAACTTCTCCTTTTTATTATTGGAGCATTATAGGCTTGACTGATAAGTTACTTAGTCTTTTAATGCAAAAGTGAAAACCTTATCAAGAACACCCCTGATTACTCAACTAAGTCATCTTATGTCAACTGGCTACTAGTACTATTATTTAACATTAACCTTTTTATCGATATGAAGCTAGCAAAGTGAATTTATTAGTGTGCACTTATTTATATTCTCTCATTTTTATTTTTTTCTTAAACAAACAAATTTAGTTATAACAAATTCCTCATTACAAACTTGCATAAAATCCATATAGAATATCCTTATAAACCTAACATTGCATATAAGGGTCACCAAATGCATGTAATCACACAAAATAAAAATAAAGTTTAGTAGCTATTTAGGAGTCATTCAATATTAACTATATTAACTACATCAACCACATTAAAGTAAATTAATTAACAATATACTAACTTTCAAAGTTATTCTAAGTAAACATCCAAAATAATCACTTTTAAACTCAAAATAGTCCAAGTGGAGACAAATATCCTTGGTACACACACACTTGAATTGAACATTGTCCTCGATGTTTAAATAACATAAATAAACAATGAAGGAGAGAGAAGGAAAAAAAATTCCCTGAATGTACAACGTTGTCACTTTTCTAGCCATTCATGTTAACTAAGAGATAAGAGATCAAACCATGAAAGAAGAGTGAAAGTAAAAAGATAACCAAAAATATAAACTAAACAAAAATTAAAATGTACAATCCTAATAGAAAGAAAATACGTAAACATAAATAGTTGGATTGCCTCCTAGCAGGCACTTCTTTAACGTCTTTTAGCTGGACCATAATGTTAAAGAATAATGATTCTCTTCTTATATCCATACCTTCGGCCAAATTTCTCATGTTCAGGATGACTTACCAAAAATATATGAGCTTGTACACCTACCACCAATTTTCTCATCATACCTCTAGTTGCTTATATAAGGTACCTCAATAAAAAATTTTGGTATCTAATTGCTTGCCTGCAATCAGGAATTATTATACCAATAAAATCAATAAATGAAGGTACTTGATTTTCTTCAGTGAAGTCTACAACATCAACATCTTTTTCTTCCTTCTTATTTGGCTTGTTAATTAGCTTCTCACCACTTGTAAATGAATTTTCTTCAGCTTGCTCAGTTGGCTACACTTCTTTCCTACTCATGGTCAACATTTAATCCAAATAATCATGGTTGATGTTATATGATTTTTCATGTTAAATTGATGCCAATTGACCCTTAAGTTGAGGTTTATTGTGCAATTATGTCTTGTATTTGTTTAATTGTAGGTAGCATCTCAATTGGAGTGGAATTATGTCATAAACTCAAGGAAGGAGCTAAAACAAGGAATAAAATGGTGGGACTAAAATGTGTGGCTTTTTACTCTTGCTATCTCATGTTTGGTCTCTTCAGGAAGTAAAACGGTAGACTAATGCGGTGCCATTCTACTCTCGACTCTAGTGTCGTTTTACTATCAGGAGAGATAAAATAGGCTGGATCTCTTGATTCTATTGGCTACAACTTGCCAACTTATGTCTGTAGCTCTTACACATATATATTGAGCTTTGGAAACCCTAATTAGTAGAGAAAAACACTCATAACACAAAATTAAGAGGAGAAAGAAGAGAGTAGTTCATCCTTAGGCTTATCTCTTTTGTTCTTCCACTATTTGATCTGATTTTGTAGATTTCAGTTGATGTTTGAGGGTTTTAAAAGTTGCTACACATGATTCAAGCTTGTAACTGTGTTTGTAGCTGATATTTGGTGATTTCTAACTTGTTTATACATATTAAAATCATATTTCCTCTCATTTGTGCAAGTTTATGATAAATATGATGAGTTTGATTGATTTTCTTCTTAAAATGAGTGGCTAAAAGTGTTAAGGGTTATGGATTGGTTCTAGAATGATCTGAAAATGCGGTAAATGAGTTTTAATGCATGATTGGAGGCTATATTTTACTTATTGTATGAGATTAATGCTTATTTTAGCTTAAACCCTTGGAATAAAGTTAAGAAACATATTACAATACAAGAAATCTACCTAATATGTTAGAACAATCGATAAGTAACCTAATTTAAATCGTTTCATGACCAAACTATGGTTTATCTCGAGGGTTATAATATAAAAATTTAGAATTTTAGGTTAAGTTTCCTATACATTATGCCTAATGCTTAAAGAATGATGCACGACAAACCTCCATCTTAAGTTATTAGAGAATAAGATTAGTCTAACCATAGCTAGGCTTAGAATTAAAGAAGTGACCTTAAGACACAACCTCCAATCTATAATCAATTCACTTAGATTATTAAGGGCCAATTCCATAACCTATTTATCAAATTAACAGTCCCTTTTCATTAACTAAGTTATTTTGCATAAGTAGTTGATAGTTTTAAATTCAGTTAGCAATCTTAGTTTTTAATTCCATTTAATCTTAAATCTCTAGATAATTATGATCTAATTAGGACTTAGTACTTGAATTTTGGTTGAACTTCCCATGGGAACGATAATTGGATCTAAAATACTCCATATATTACTTGTGACTGGTGCACTTGCTAGTAGTGTAGATTTAACTTTAATTTAAGATAAGTGTACTTCAAGAATATAATTTGTGAGTCAATTTGAATCAATTAAAATCTATAGAAATCAAGCAACAAGTTTTTAGCGTCATTACCGGGGAATATTAGAACCAATTAGTGAAGATTACTTTAGAGCTATTAATATTGTTTAAAGGGTTTATCTTTGTTTTCATTACTTTATTTGCTTTTCATTGTGTGTTTATAATTGTATGCATACTCAAGGACACAAACCCAAGAAGTTAGAATTTGATTTAGAGGTTGATCGTTCACTTAGGAAGAAAAAGAAACAAACTTGAGCGAGCACATCTAAATTTGTAGGAGTAGAGACTTTAAGTGAATTTAGTGAATAATCAGTTGAATTAGAAATGAATCCACCTGAAAAAATTGAACATATAACTTTAACTATAAGAGATTTAGCTTTAGGAAATAGAGGGTAGCCTGTAGCTATCATTGTGTGGCCTAGGATCGATGCCAATAACTTTGAAATCCCTTATAGTATCATTTCAATCGTTAGAGCTTCTCAATTTGGTGGAGCAACTCTTCAAAATCCAAATAAGCATTTATAGAATTTTCTTGATATTTTTTATCTATTTAAGAGGAATGAAGTTCTTGATGATGCTATTAGGATTAAATTGTTTCCATTTTCTCTTAGAAACAAGGCTAGAGCATGGCTTAATCCTCATCAACCAGGTTCCATTGAAACATGGGATGAGATAATGAAGCTATTTCTGGCCAAGTTTTTCCCTTCTACAAAGATTGCAAAGCTTAAAACTGAAATTAACTCTTTTGTTTAGTATGAAAATGAGAACTTATATGAGGCATGGGAAAGGTATAGGGAAATGTTGGCAAAGTTTCATACCCATGGCTTTAATACGTGGCAACAGTTGGATATATTCTATATAGGCCTCACACCCTCTACTCGTTGCATAATAGATGCTGATGCTAGAGGCAATTTTATGCATGTCTTTAGAGGAAGCATACAATTTGATAGAAGAGATGGAAACTAACAGTTTTCAATATAATTCTAAATTCCATCCAAGAAAGCGACATGAGATACATGCTATTAATGATACAGTTGCTTTATCAACCTAAGTGGAAATGATAAAAAAAGCTGGATAATTTGGTGAGTGGTGTTGGAATTAGTGGAAGTAGGAATCCAATTGAATCTGATAACCATGGTAGTTCCTCTCATCTGTCCATAGATTGCCAATTAGGTAGTCCCTTTACTAGAGAGCCTGATCAAGCATAATATATGAGTTATAATAGGTAAAGGAATGACCCTTATTCAAATACCTAAAATCATGGATAGAGAAACCATCTTAACTTCTTTCGGAAAGACAATCAGAATACTTACCAACCTCCAGATCAGCAGCAAAGATTTATACCACCACGATTTATATCAAATCCACCTCTACTAGAAAAATCATGTCTAGAGAAGACAATGCTAAAATTTATTCAAGATAATGAGTCTTGATTGCAAAACCATAAGTAGCTATTAAGAACTTAAAGACTCATGTTGGCCAAATAGCTCAGCTTTTACAAGAAAGTCTTCCTGGCAAGTTGCCAAGTACAATTGAAGCTAATCCTATGGAGCATGTAAAGGCTATAACCTTGAGAAGTGGTAAGGAAGTTGAGAATCAAGAGTTAGAAAAGAAGAGTGACGTAAAAAGTGATCCAATTGATGAAACAATGGTGGAAGTGGTAAATAGGAAGGAAAAAGGTAAGGAAGTGGTAAATGACCACTAAGATCAAATCCAACCACGAATTCCTTACTCACAGAGGTTTAAAAATGATAAGTTAAACAAGTAATTTGGGAAGTTTGTTGAAATGATTAAGAAATTACACATTAACGTCCCATTTTCTGAAGTCATAGCATAAATGCCAAGCTATGCAAAGTTTTTAAAGGACATTCTGTCAAAGAAGCAGAAATTGGAAGATTATGAGACTATTAAATTAAATAAAGAATGTTATATATTCCTATTGAAGAAGTTGCCCCTTAAGTTAAAGGTCCCTAGTAGCTTTACCATTCCTTGTGCTATAGGCAATTTACATATAGAGAGGGCACTTATGGATCTTGGTGGTAGTATTAATTTGATGCCTTTTTCTATTTTTAAGAAGTTAAGATTGGAAGAACTTAAGCCAACAACAGTTTCTTTGCAATTGACAGATCATTCCATTAGTTATCCATGAGGGATTATTGAGGATGTTTTAGTTAAAGTTGATAAGTTTATTTTTCCCGCGAATTTCTTGGTGTTAGATACGGAAGAAGACTGTAAGGTATCTATCATTCTTAAAAGGCCATTTATGGCTACGGTAATGGCACTAATTGATGTGCATGGTGGAAGGTTGATTTTACGATTTTAGGATAAGGAAATAGAATTTGATATGACTAAGGCAATGCAACATCCAGTGGATAATGATTGGTTCAATTTTATAAGTATATAGCATTGCATGAGTGACCTTTCTAAGGTATTACACTCAGACCCCTTGTAGAAGGTGTTAACTCATTCTCAATCTATCGATTTGAATGAAAAGGAAGTAGCTAAAGTTTTAGGAGCTTTGGATGCAAAGCAAGTATCTTCAAGGTGGCACCCTTTGAAGAGATTTGACAGCTTATAAAGGTCTATTAAGCCTTTACCAACACCATCAATTGAAGAGCCACTACAGTTTGAATTAAAGCCCCTTCCTTCACATTTGAAGTGTGCTTTTCTACGTCCCCCATCACAATCGCCAGTGATTATACCATCATATTTAAATGAAAGTATAGAGGACAAATTACTGAGGGTATTAAGAGAGCACATTAAGGCTATAGGTTGGACAATTTCAGATATCAAAGAATTAAGCCATTCAATTTGTACACATAAGATTTTTATAGAAGAAGGTAGTAAGTCTTTTGTCCAACCCCAACGAAGATTAAATTCAAATATGAAGGAAGTTATTAAGAATGAAGTTATTAAGTTGCTAGATGCGGGTATAATTTATCCAATTTTTTATTCGCCTTAGGTTAGCCCAGTTCAAGTGGTACCTAAGAAAAGGGTATCTCTGTGGTTTAGGATGAAAAGAATGAGCAAATAGCAACGAGAAAGGTCACTGGGTTGCGAATGTGCATTGACTATCAAAATTTGAATGATGCCATGAGAAAAGATCATTTCCCATTGCCTTTCATCGATTAGGTTATAGAAAGATTGGTGGGGCATAACTTCCATTGTGCACTGGATGGTTATAGTGGATGTTTTCAAATTCCAGTAGCCCTTGAGGATGAAGAAAAAAAACTTTCACTTGTCCTTATGGCACATTTGCTTATAGGCGTATGTCGTTTGGGCTATATAATGCCTCGACCACTTTTTAACACTGTATGTTAACCATTTTTTTTATATGATTGAGTCTTGCATAGAGGTTTTCATAGATGCTTTTTCAGTGTTTGGAAAGTCATTTAACTTAGACAATCTAGACAAGGTGCTCCAAAGATGTGATGAGATAAATTTGGTATTGAATTGGGAAAAATGTCACTCTCCGGTGTAAGAGTGTATAACATTGGTTCATAAGATATCCAGTAGAGGCATAGAGGTAGATCCAACAAAGATAGAGGTCATTGCTCAACTTCCACCTTTAAATTAAGTTTAAGCAATAAGGAGTTTTTTAGGATTTGTTGTATTTTATAGAAGATTTGTTAAGGACATTTAAAAGATCTCTAAGCCTTTTACTGAGCTTTTAACCAAGGAAGCAACATTTAACTATGATGAAAAGTGTATGCATTCTTTTGAGCTTCCTAAGTCTAAGCTTATAAGTTCACCTATTTTAGTTTCACCCGATTGGTCTCTATCTTTTGAATTAATGTGCAATGTTAGTGATTTTGCCGCTGGTGCAGTTCTTGGGCAAAGAAAGGACAAGATTTGCCATCCTATTGATTATGCAAATAGGACTTTGAATGATGATCAAAAGAATTACACCATGATTGAGAAAGAAATGCTGACTATTATCTTTGTACTTGATAAGTTTCATTTATATTCTGTTTTATCAAAGGTAATAGTATATATTGATCATGCAGCATTGAAATATTTAATGAATAAACCAGATGCACAACTAAGATTGATTAGATGGGTTTTATTACTTCAGGAGTTTGACATAGAAATTAAGGATAAGAAGGGTGCTGAGAATTTTATAACTAATCATTTGTCGAGGTTAGATGAGGAGGTAATGGAAAAAGGGTCCCATCAAGATATCAAGGAGATGTTTCTTGAATAACACTTATTAGGAGTTAATGATGACTTGTCGTGGTATGCTGATAATGTGAATTATTTAGCTGGCTATGTCATTCCTTGTGATTTCTCTTATCAACAGAGGAAGAAGTTTCTCTCAGATACTAAGAAGTTTCTTTGGTATGATCCATATTTGTTTAAGATTTGTGGAGATGGTATAATAAGAAGACGTGTGCGCTTAAGTGAAGTGCCTTCTATTTTGATGCATTGTCATTATAAGGAAGTGGGAGGACACTTCGGGCTAAGTAGAACTGCACATAAAGTTCTTGAATCCGGATTCTATTGGCCATCATTGTTTGAGGATGTATTTGAATTTTTTAAGTCATGTGATAGATGCTAAAGAAGTGGTAACATCTCACAGAGACATAATATGCCTTTGATTAATATTTTAGTTTGCAAGATTTTTTATGTTTGGGGCATGGTTTTGTAGGTCTATTCCCTAAATCATTTGCCAACCAATATATCTTAGTGACAATCGATTATGTAAGTAAATGGGTGGACGCAATTGCCTTACCCACTAATGATGCCAGAGGGGTGGTGAAGTTCTTTAAAAGAAATATTTTTACGAGGTTTGGAACACTTGGAGCTATAATTAGTGACGGAGGTTCACATTTTTTACAATAAACAATTTGATACCCTCCAGTCTAAATATGGTGTTTCTCATAAAGTTGCCATGCCCTATCACCCATAAACTAGCGATCAAGTGGAAATTTCAAATCGAGAAATTAAACAAATTTTTGAAAAGACCGTTAGTACTTCTAGAAAGGATTGCTCTATAAAATTGGATGACGCACTCTGGGCATACCGCACTGCTTTTAAGACACCTATTGGTATGTCTTCGTATTGTTTGGTCTATGGTAAATCATGTCACTTACCTGTGGAGTTAGAGCATAAGGAATTTTGGGTAATCAATTTATTAAATTTCAACTCAAGGCAAGTTGGCAAAGAGAGGTTATTGTAATTGAATGAATTTTATGAGTTTTGCCTTAATGCCTATAAGAATGCTAGAATTTATAAGGAACAAATCAAGAAATGGCATGATAGACACATTATTCCTTATGAGTTTAAAGTTAGCGATAAGGTTTTGATCTATAATTCTCGTTTGAAACTCTTTTATGGAAAATTATAGTTCGATAGACTGGCCCTTATGATGTGTTTAAAGTCTATCCATATGGCACCATTTAAGTTTCAAATGGCCAAACATCTGTTCCTTCTCTCTTGCCTTTTGCTTTTCATTTTCATTTGCTAACATTGGGGACCAATGTTTACTTCAAGTGTCGAGGAGGGAATGGTTGTTTCATGCTTATGTTTACTTACTTTAAAGTTGATCAATTTATCATATTTTTCAAAGTAATCTATAATTGGTGGAAAATTTTTGTGATTCTTTCTTTCCAGATCATTGGCCATTTTTACCTTATGATTTTGTTTCTTTTGACCATTTAAGATGTTATGATATTAATTTTGATAGTGGATGATTAAAGATTTCAAATCATTTCTTTGATTTTGATGATCAATTCTTTATGATCGTTATGTCATTCCATTTTTAAAATAAATATTTTCCAAGTAATAGTTCATCTTTTAACCCATTTCTATTATCCTTGTTTGAAGTGCAAAAGAAAGTATGAAAAATGCAATACAAAACAAAAAAAGTGCTTAAAAGTAAAAAGTGAGCAATGTAATCATTCACTTCGCTGGCTTCGAACTAATTAGTTGAACTGTATGAGTGGTGTTAGTAGCCAGTTCATGTGAGGAAAGTTAATTGAAGTATCGAGGATGTTCATGACAAAATTTTCATCTTCGAGTAATAAGATTAAATGGCCTCTCAACCAAGCCAAACTCACATTGATTTGTTTAAAATTTGAGGTTTTAATTGAGAAAGGAGGTGAAATGGATTAAAATGATGATAATTTTAGCTTGGTAACTATTCATTTTACACTTGGAATTGAATTTTGAAAGTAGGATAAATCAAATGAAGCATGAAATGATTTGAGCTCTTTTGGGACTTGATTTGATAAATGATTTTTATAACCTCTTGATTGGTCATATTGAATAAAATATTGAGGAAATTTGTTCAATGGTATTGACGGATGAATTGAATTAATTTTCCTAAGCTTATACATTATTTTGAAATGGATGATAAATTGATTTTCTTGAGGATAATCAAATTTTCAAGTGTGGAGAGTTGATTAGGGTTGATGTTATATGAATTTTCATGTAAAATTGATGCCAATTAACCCTTAAGTTGAGGTTTTATTGTGCAATTATGTCTTGGATTTGTTTACTTGCAGGCATAATCTCAATTGGAGTGAATTTATGTCAAGAACTTAAGAAAGGAGCTGAAACAAGGACTAAAATGGCAGGACTAAAAGGGGTGGCATTTTACTCTTGTTGGCTCGCGTTTTGTTTGATCTCTTCAGGAAGCAAAATGGTGGACTAAAGCGACGCCATTCTACTCTCGACTGTAGTGCCATTTTATTGTCAGGCGAGACAAAATAGGCTGGATCTACAGCTCCTACACATATATATTGAACTCTAGAAACCTTAATTAGCATAGAAAAACACGTAGATCACAAAATCAAGAGGAGAAAGAAGAGAGTAGCTCATCCTTAGGGTTATCTCTTTTGTTCTTCCACTGTTTGATCTGATTTTGTAGATATCATTTGATGTTTGAGGGTTTTAAAAGTTGCTACACGTGATTCAAGTGTATAATTATGTTTGTAGCTGAAATTTGGTGATTTCTAACTTGTTTATACATATTAAAACCATCTTTCCTTTCATTTGTGTAAGTTTATCATAAATATGATGAGTTTGATTGATTTTTTGCTTAAAATGAGTGACTAAACATGTTAAGGGTTATGAATTGGTTTTGGAATGATATGAGAATGTGGTAAATGAGTTTCAATGCATGATTGGAGCCTGTCTTTAACTTATTGGATGAGATTAATGCTTATTTCAACTTAAACCCTTGGAATAAAGTTAAGAAACATATTAGGATCCGAGAAATCTACCTAATATGTTGGACTAATAGATAAGTAACCTGATTTAAATCATTGCATGGCCAAACTATGGTTTATCTTAAGGGTTATAATCTAAAAATTGAGAATTTTAGGTTAAGCTTCCTAAACATTATGCCTAATACTTAAAAAATAATGCAGGACCAACCTTCATCTTAAGTTGTTAGAGACTAAGCTTAGTCTTAACCATAGCTTGGCTTAGAATTAAAGTAGTGACCATAAGACGCTATCTCCAATCTATAATTAATTCACTTGGATCATTAAAGGCCAATTCCATAACCTATTTATCCAATTATCAAACCCTTTTCATTAACTAAGTTATTTTGCATAAGTTGATAGTTTTAATTTCAGTTAGCAATCTTAGTTTTTAATTCCATTTAATCTTGAATCTTTAGATAATTGTGATCTAATTTTGGCCTAGTACTTGCATTTTAGCTAAACTCCCTGTGGGAATGATACTTGGATCTAAAATACTCTGCATATTTCTTGTGATTGATGCACTTGCCATTAGTATTGGTTTAACTTTAATTTGAGATAAGTGTGCTTCAAGAATATAATTTATGAGTTAATTTGAATCAATTAGCATCTATAGAAACCATCCAACAAGTTTTTGACGTCATTGCCTAGGAGTCAATGTTGTTCATAATTGGAATATTAAGACAAATTAGTGAAGATTACTTTAGAGCTGTTAATATTGTTTAAAGTGTTTGTCTTTGTTTTCATTCCTTTATTTGCTTTGTGTTAATTACATGCCCTTTTTTTCTCATTGCGTTTTTAGAATTATATGCATACTCTTGGACATAAACTCGAGTAGTTAGAATGTGATTCGGTTCACTTAGGAAAAAAAGGAAACAAACTCAAGCGAGTACATCTGAATTTGTAGGAGTAGAGACTTTGAATGAATTTAGTGAAAAATTAGTTGAATGAGAAATGGATCCACATGAACAAATTGAACATAGACTTTAACTATGAGAAATTTAGCTTTAGGCAATAGAGGCAACCTATGGCTAGCATTGTGTAGCCTTGGATCAATGCTAATAACTTTGAAATCCCTCATAGTATCATTTTAATGGTTAGAGCTTCTCAGTTTCGTGGAATAGCTCTTGAAGATTCAAATAAGCATTTACAGAATTTTCTTGATATTTGTAATCTATTGAAGAGTAATGGCATTCTTGATGATGTTGTTAAGATTAAATTATTTCTATTTTCCCTTAGATACAAGGCTAGAGCATGGCTTAATACTCAACCACCAGGTTCCATTGAAAAATGGGATGAGTTAATGAAGCTATTCCTAGCCATGTTTTTCCCTCGTACAAAGATTGCAAAGCTTAAAACTGAAATTAGTTCTTTTGTTTAGTATGAAAATGAGAGCTTATATGAGGTATGGGAAAGAAATAGGGAAATGTTTGCAAAGTGTCCTAGCCATGGCTTTAATACGTGGCAACTGGTGTATATATTCTATACAGGCCTTACACCTTCTACTCGTTGCATAATAAATGATGCTGCTGGAGGCAGTTTTATGCATAAGACTCCAAAGGAAGCACACAATTTAATAGAAGAGATGAAAACTAACAATTTTCCATATAATTCTAAATGCCATCCAAGAAAGCCATATGGGGTCATACTATTAATGATATAGTCGCTTTATCAGCCTAAGTGGAAATGTTAATTAAAAAGCTGGATAATTTGGTGAGTGGTGTTGTAATTGGTGGAAGTAGGAATCCCATTGAATGTGATAGCTGTGGTAGTTCCTCTCATCTATCCATAGATTTTCAAATAGGTAGTACTTTTGCTAGAGAGCCTAATCAAGCATAATATGTGAGTTACAATAGGCAAAGGAATGACCCTTATTCAAATACATACAATCTTATATGGCAAGATCACCCTAACTTCTCTTGGAAAGACAATTTGAATACCTACTAATCTCCAATTCAGTAGCAAAGAGTTTCGCCACTAGGATTTAGATCAAATCCACCTCTACTAGAAAAATTACGTCTAAAGGAGAAAATGCCAAAATTATTCAAGGTAATGAGTCTCGATTACAAAACCATTAAGTAGCCATTAAGAACTTAGAGACTGAAGTTGGCCAAATAGCTCAGCTTTTACAAGAAATGCTTCTTGGCAAGTTGCTAAGTACAACTACAGCTAATCCTAGGGAGCATGCAAAGGCGATAACCTTGAGAGGTAGTAAGAGGTTGAGAATCGTGAGTTTAAAAAGAAGAGTGAAACAAAAAGTGATCCAAATGATGAAACAATGGTGGAAGCAGTAAATACGAAGGAAAAAAAGGAAGTAGTAAATGACCATCAAGATCAAATCTAACCACTAATTCCTTACCCACAAAGGCTAAAAAATACTAAGTTAGACAAGCAATTTAGGAAGTTTGTTAAAATTTTTAAGAAATTGCATATTACATCCCATTTGCTGAAGCAATAGCACAAATGCTAAGCTATGCAAAGTTTTTAAAGGACATTCTGTCGAAGAAGTGGAAATTTGAAGATTATGACGTTATTAAATTAAATGAAGAATGTTTTTCAATCCTGTTGAAGAAGTTTCCCCTTAAGTTAAAGGACCCTGATAGTTTTATCATTTCATGTGCTATAAGCAATTTACAAATAGAGAGAGCACTTACATATCTTGGTGTTAGTATTAATTTGATGCACGTTTCTATTTTTAAGAAGTTAGGATTGGAAGAACCCAAGCCAACAATAGTTTCTTTACAATTGGCATATCATTCTGTTACTTATCCATGAGGGATTATTGAGGATGTTTTAGTTAAAGTTGATAAGTTTATTTTTCCTATGGATTTCTTTGTATTAGATATGGAGCAAGATTGTCAAGTGTTTATCATTCTTGGAAGGCCATGTATGACTATGGCAAGGGCACTAATTGACGTGTATGACAAAAGGTTGATTTTGCGATTTCAGGATGAGGTAATAGAATTTGATATGACTAAGGCAATGCAGCATCTATTGGATAATGATTATTGCAATTTTATAGGTATCCAGCATTGCATAGGTATTTTGCTGAGATCCCTTGAAGAAGGTGTTAACTCATTCTTAGTCTATAGATTTGATTGAAAAGAAAGTAGCTGAAGTTTTAGGAGCTTTAGATGCAAGGTAAGCATCTTCAGGGTGGCATCATTTGAAGAGATTTAAGATCTTAGAAAAGTCTATTAAGCCTTTTCCAAAGCCATCAATTGAAGAGCCACCAGAGCTAGAATTAAAGCCCCTTCCTTCGCATTTGAAGTATAGTTTTCTAAGTTCCCTATCACAATTGCCAGTGATTATTTTATCATCTTTAAATTAAGGTATGGAGGAAAAATTATTGAGGGTGTTAAGATAGCACATTAAGCCTATAGGTAGGAAAATTTCAAATATTAAAGGATTAAGCCCTTCAATTTGTACACATAAGATTTTTATGGAAGAAGTAGTAAGTATTTTGTCTAACCCTAGCAAAGATTAAATCCAGATATGAATGAAGTTATTAACAATGAAGTGATTAAGTTGCTAGATGATTGTATAATTTATCCAATTTCTGATTCACCTTGGTTTAGCCCAGTTCAAGTGGTACCTAAGAAAGGGGGTATCTTTGTGGTTTAGAATAAAAAGAATGAGCAAATAGTAACAAGAAAGGTCACTAGGTGGCGAATGTACATTGACTATCGAAAGTTAAATGACACCATGAGAAAAGACTATTTCCCACTTCCTTTTATTGATCGGGTTATAGAAAGATCAACAGGCCATAACTTCCATTGTGCATTGGATGATTATGGCAGATGTTTATATATTCTAATAGCCCTTGAGGACCAAGAGAAAACAACTTTCACTTGTCCTTATGACACATTTGCTTATAGGCGTATTTCTTTTGGTCTATGCAATGCCATGACCACTTTTCAATGCTATATGTCAGCCATTTTTCTGATATGATTAAGTCTTACATAGAGGTTGTCATGGATGATTTTTTAGTATTTGGAAAGTCGTTTGACTCATGCGTAGGCAATCTGGACAAGGTGCTCCAAAGATGTGAAGAGAAAAATTTTGTATTTAATTAGGAAAAATGTCACTTTCTGATGCAGGAGTGTATAGTACTAGGTCATAAGATATCCAGTAGAGGCATAGAGGTAGATCTAACAAAGATATAGATCATTGCTCAACTTCCACCTCCAAATTCAGTTCAAGTAATAAGGAGTTTTTTAGGACTTGTTAGGTTTTATAGAAGATTTATTAAGGACTTTTCAAAGATCTCTAAGCCTCTTATTGAGCTCTTGACTAAGGAAGCAACATTTAACTTTGAAGAGAAGTGTATGCACTCTTTTGAGCTTCTCAAGTCAAAGCTTATAAGTGCACCTATTTTAGTTTCACTCGATTGGTCTCTACCTTTCGAATTAATGTGTGATGCTAGTGATTTTGCCATTGGTACAATTCTTGGGCAAAGAAAGGGCAAGATTTTCCATCATATTTATTATGCAAGTAGGACTTTGAATGATGCTCAAAAGAATTATACCACGACTGAGAAAGAAATGCTGGTTGTTATCTTTGCATTTGATAAGTTTCATTCATATTTAGTTTTATCAAAGGTAACAATATATACTGATCATGCAACATTAAAATATTTAATGAATAAACCAAATTCAAAACCAAGACAGATCAGATTATTGCATCAAGTGTTTGATATAGAAATTAAGAATAAGAAGGGTGCTAAGAATTTTGTCATCGATCATTTGTTGAGGTTAGACGAGGAAGTAATGGAAACAGGGTCCCAGCAAGACATCAAGGAGATGTTTCCTGAAGAGCACTTATTAAGAGTTCAAGATTACTTGCCATGGTATGCTGATTATGTGAATTATTTAACTAGCAATCTCATTACTTGTGATTTCTCTTATCAACAGAGGAAGAAGTTTCTTTCATATACCAAAAAGTTTCTTTGGTATAATCCATATTAGTTTAAAATTTGTAGAGATGGAATAATAAGAAGATATGTGACTTTTACTGATGTGCCTTCCATTTTGATGCACTTTCACTCTAAGGAAGTTGGAGGACACTTCAGGGCAAGTAAAACTATGCATAAAGCTCTTGAATCCGGATTCTATTGGCCATCATTGTTTAAGGATGCATTTGAATGTGTTAATTCATGTGATAGATGCCAAAGAAGTGGTAATATCTCACAGAGACATGATATGCCTTTGAGTAATATTTTAGTTTGCAAGATTTTCGATGTTTGGGGCATTGATTTTATGGGTCCCTTCCCTAAGTCATTTTCCAACCAATATATCTTAGTGGCAGTCGATTATATAAGTAAATGGGTGGAAGCAGTTACCATAACCACTAATGATGTCGAAGGGGTGGTGAAGTTCCTCAAACAAAATACTTTTACAAGGTTTAGGGAAGTTAGAGCTATAATTAGTGATAGAGGTTCAAATCGAGAAATTAAATGAATTCTCGGAAAGACAATTAATACTTCTAAAAAGGATTGGTTTATAAAAATGGATGACGCACTCTAGGAATACCACACTGCTTTTAAGACACCTATTGGCATGTCTTTGTATCGTTTAGTCTTTGGTAAATCATATCATTTACCCGTGGAGTTAGAGCATAAGGAATTTTGGCAATCAGTTTCTTAAATTTCAACTCAAGGCAAGTTGGCGAACAAAGGTTATTGCAATTGAATGAAGTTGATGAGTTTCACCTTAATGCCTATGAGAATGCCAAAATTTATAAGGAACGGACCAAGAAATGGTATGATAGACACATTATTCCTCATGAGTTTAAGGTCGACGATAAGGTTTTAATCTATAATTCTCATTTGAAACTCTTTCCTGGAAAATTGCGGTCTCAATGGATTGGCCCTTATGATGTGTTTAAGGTCTATCCATATGGCACCATTGAAGTTTTAAATGGCTAAAAATCTTTTAAAGTCAATGTAAGTAGGGCCAAGTTATATTTATTTAATAAGGTTGCGAAACTGACTACTGTTCTTTTTCTTTCCAACCTCATAAGATAGTTTTTCTATTTTTAGTTTATTTATTATTATTTAGGTCTTGTAGTATGTGTTCTTTCTTTTTAGAGTCTTCTTTTGTATTGTTTAAGGCCCTTTTATTCTCTTTTCTTTAAGTTCATTAAGTGGTCTCTTAAGATTTCTTCTTAGTTTCTTTTAGTTTTCCGTTTTGATTTTTAGATATTGATTTAATTTTTTTAGGATTAATTTTAGTAGCTCTTTAAGTCTCTTGCACTGTGTTTAAGGTTGTGTTTTGTTTTCTTTTACCTAAGTGTTTTTGTTATTTTGGTTTTAAAAGTTTTTAAGTTTCAATCTCTTTTATCTCTTTTTCTATCAATTTCAATGTTTTCAAAGTTTAATTTAGAGTAAATTGAGTGTAGAATGTTGTATTTACTATTAGGATTATATGGGCGATCATTTAAAGAGGAATTTGGGCCAAAATTGTGAAATTTAACAGCTGAAAAATAGTAAAAAGATGGTACTAAAAGGGGGGGGGGCTGGAAGTTGAGTTTTACTCTCTGAAACAAAGAGTAGCCATTTTATCACCCAATACGCATTCTTTTAGTCTGCGTATAACGCAGAAAGTTAGCCCCTCTACATCGTCTTCTTCCTCTTTTTTCGTTATATGATGCCCTAACCCTAAAATTTCTCATTTCTTGTTGATTTCTCCGCCATTTTTGATGTTCTTGGGCTCGTTTTGTGTGGAATTACTGTCTCTATCAAATTTTAGCATCAATTTATACTAAAAACCTCTAGATTTCAGCAAAATCGCGATTAAAGGTTTAGATTTACTGTTTATTTTCTTGGTATTTTTGCGATTTCCTATCAATTTAGGCATTGTTTTGTTATAATTTTGGTATATTTGGAATCTACTGATCATTATCTATCCATCCATATCAATTTTATGCCATATTGTTTATGCTAAAAAATTGGAAAATTTTCAACTAGGAGCATTTTGGTGATTTCATAATTCAAGTTGAATTTGGATTTTATTTCTACTTTTTTATGTTTATTTAGATTCAGTATGCCCCTAGAAAATTTTTTGGTGCTTCAAGTTCTTGCAAATGCCCGATATTTAACAAATTGCACTTCACTTCTTGTGAAAATGCGGAATGGTATGATGCCCAGCTGACCAATGAGTTTATCATGGAGCGCTCATTAGCACCTTCTTTAGAAACAGAGTTCAATGTTTCGGGTGCTTTCTAGGCCCTAGGATGGGACCCTGTGCTTGTTTTGGTTGGACCATTTTATCTTGTCCTAGTCCGAGAGTTCCATGCGAACATCTAAGAGAAGGAATTTGATGATCTTTTAGATATTCATACTATAGTACATGATATCCGTATTTATATTACCCGTACTTCTTTATTTGCACTTGTAGGTATCTCGTATGTGTTGATTGTAAAACAAACTACTAATTTTACACTCAAAACTGCAAGTATACCGGCTGTCACTTATAGTTAAGAACGGATATCGATCTCACAATGATTGAGTTTAGTCACCACTTAACTTAGGTTCTACTTTGTTTAAGAAATAAATTCAGATATAAAAAACTAGAAAATAAAACAAAATTAATTAAACTAGCAATAACAACCATTTGAGACGAAGTGCAGGAATTTGATAACTAAGGTTTAAGATTAGGAGTCGTTCTATCCCTATTTTGCTTCCCTCTTCACTTAATAATCCAATTGTGTTTGACCCAAGACTTTCTAATGCTTAATTACCCTCTCTCAAGGTGCAATTAACTGTCCCTAGCCAA
>JAOXYD010199133.1:0-22477 GCA_028565735.1 Pinacopodium congolense | reverse complement strand
ATCAAAATTTAGTCATTCATTAATTAATTTGTGTTACTTATTGATTTTTCCAACAAACTAATTTGATTTCTTAAGCTTAGATTATCTTTAACACTAATCTTAAACAGCGAACTCAAAATTAGTACTTTTAAACCTTTAATAAACAAAACTTAGACCTTATAACATGTCATTAAGCTCTCTTAAATCATAAATATGCAAATCCTTAGTAATAAAAATGATTTAGCCACACAACTTCATCAAACACATATAAAACATATAACTTAAGCATCATATCTTAATAAATCTGAAAACATGAGATATAAAATAAAGTTTAGGACTTACAACACAACCAAGAGAAGCTCCTGGGAGGTTCACAGACTCCTTAACTTGATCTTGACTTCACCACAACCCTAGATTAACATAAATTAGTAGAAAAACAAAGAATAGTTAAAGATGTAAGCATAAATATGAGAACTTTGATAAATTCAAAAAATGGAGCAAATGAAGTAATAATATGATTTAAGAAACCCCCTTAGATAATTTTTAGACTCAGATATAATTCTTAATAACAAGCTCCAATGTTCAGAAACTTAGAAAACAACATAAATTCGAGAACAAAGTGTTTGAATCCTATATACTACTTAGAATAAATGAAGAGAGAAGGAAGAGCTTCTCTCTCAACTTTCAGATCTGATATCTTTTAATTGATTGTGTATTTATTTGTTGTTTATTTGTCTTATAGCTCCAACAGCCTATATTTGTCTTGTAGCTCCAACAGCCTATCACTTGTACTTACAGATAAGAAAAATTAATGAAGAACATGCCATAGTCGCAATAATTGATATTTGGAGAGGATATGTTATCTGACTACCAATACAACGAGTTGATCGGGCAATACAGAGCCCTGAGCTCGTTGTATTGGTCTTGTGCAACCGCATGAATTCGAGGGTCTTGGAGACCAATACGGAGGTCTCTCAAAACTTACTGATTAGGCTTGGAAAGCCCCCAATTTTCTATCTTTTTGCTTCTTTTTTATCCCAATCTTCATCATTCATCTAATAAGATCCAATTCCTGCAAATTAAAAATTTTTAATAGAAAATTAAACATATAAATATGAATTAGGGGTCAAAATATCACAATTATCCATGAAAAATACATGCAAATTAACCCCTAACAATTTCCCTACACTTAAGCATTTGTTTATCCTTAAGCAAATTAATTCATCATCAATTTCACAATAGGATATAAAAATAGGAAAATTAATTCAAAATTAATAACACAATTATTGACAATGCTTTTTTCATCCATAAAAAATAATGATGCATGGAGATGTTATAAAATTAATTAATCATATTAAATCATAAATGCATTTAAATAATTTCATTCTTTTTCCATCTTCAACTTAAATCACAAAAATCAATTTAACATGTAAAAGGCGAATACACTGAGTTTAATGCATCATCTTTTTGACACTATCACATCCTTTAAGTAATTTAAATAATAATTTAATTGATTACATAATTAATTAAATACATAAGTAGTTTAGTTGAAAAGTTGCTTTAGTATTTTTATGTGAAGGTGAATATTTTATCGTGAACAACCCCTAGTTACTTAACAGAGTTACATTAATTAAACTGACTATTAGCCCCACTCATAACTTCAGCCTTATACATATATAAATACACACTACTCTCTTCTTCTTCTTTTTTCTTTTTTTTCTCTCTTTTTCTTTCATTTATTCATTAATTTTTTGATATATATACATACATATAAGAGTAGAAATTAGAGGAGTGGATTCTGCTTATTTATTTAAGTAATTAAGTAATTAATGTTAATTTTATTTTATTAAGGGTTAATTCTAGTTCTTTTTCATTTTTCTTTGAATGATGAAAGTGCCTTAAAAGAAGTTACAAAATTACTCAAGAAGTTGCATTTTATATGTGAAATATCATTCTAATTATTAGGTATCCATTATCTAAATTACGAAATGAGTTAAAGGCATTTAATCATTAATAATCAAAATTAATTATATAACATTTTAAATTATCAAAATAATCGAATTCAAACAAAAATATAGACAATAAAAAGTATTAAAATCAAAAAAATTTCCAAAATTTATGGACTATAATGAAATTGATGATAACTTAAAATACTATTAGACTCATAATAGGCAAGTGCATAGTGTATAAGAAATCAATTTATAAAGTGAAGTGTATAACAATTCCATAAAGTGTATAAAAGATAAATTCCCTCCCCCACACTTAAAGTAAACATTTTTCTCAATGTTTATAAAGAATAGAAATGCATAAAGTAGGAGAGTAAGGAAAGGAATACACTAGTTTGACAAAGGCATTATGATCCGTTAAATCGATTTGATGAGTAGGAACTAAAAGCATTAAAAAGATCAATAAAAAAATAACAAAATATACTTCAATTGTATAATATGCAATCTAAGTACATTAAGGAGCCAAAATAAATCAAAATATATAAATCAGATCTAAAACAACCTATACTACGAAACTAAAATGAAAACACATGAACAAAAGCAAAAATCCTAAGACAAATGTTGTAAATAATCCAAATCTTAACTACGAGAACTCTAATCATCTGAACTTGAATCTCGATCCCTTTGAGAATGGGATTGCTGATACTTCTCAAGTCGTGTTAAGTGTGAGTCCATATTGACCATATAAAAATCCATATTGCCTAAACAAGCCTCAACAACACCATAAAACTCAGACATCTCTAAAGAAATCGAGACTCTACGTTGCGTAAGAAAGTCATGAAGCTAATCAAATGATCAGTAATAGGAGGTGGAGGTGATACAACAAGTGAAGAATGACGAAGTGGATGTATGATTATTGTAGCTTAGATGAAGCCTGACCTATCTCCTTCTCTGGTACATTAGGTTCATTAGGAGTGGGTGGAGCCTCCAGCTGCTCATCCTCTACTAAGTGATGCCATACTCCTTATACTCACGCAATCTTCCATAACTTCAAGGTACCGATATTGATATGAGTATAAAAACCCTTATCAATTGCTACCTCAAAATCAACATGAACTCCTACTTCCTGAACGATCCTACTCAGTAAATTGGGGAAGCATAAAGTCTTACTCAGTTTGTGCATCCTCACAACTTCCCTCATATAAGTGATGATAAAACTAGCCAATGGTATCCCTAAAATAGTTCCTAACCCATGAAGCATCTTTTAAAGAAGGCAGACATCATAGACCTCATTGGAACTTAAAATAGCAATAATAATATGCTTTCTTACTCCTAATGGTGTGACAGCATAAGCGCAATCATTCTCCTTAACTAATCCTAGGCAACAACAGCATTAGTAAATGAAAAATTGAGATCCGAACCAATGGAATCTCCATGAAATGAATCTCGTGCTCTTACATATATGTCTCTCTCATCAGGCACATTCAAATATGCAAAAAGAAAGGTATGAGTTAAATGAATAGAAATACCTCTCACAATACTTCAAATTTCTATTGTACCCACCATATCTTTTTCTTTAATGTTCGTATAGAACTCACAAACAAGATCCTAATAAACAGGCCTTGTAAATGTGATAACCAGCTGCCAACCTAGCATCCAAAAAACACTTAAAACGTCAAATTGAGCCTCCAGGTCTGGATGAATGGAGCACTCATAATCAAATTTTTTGTTGCAGTGGGAGGTAAGCCAATCCGAATTTTCTTGTGTCGTAAACTGAGATTGATCAAAAGATGATCTTTTCCTCTAATTTTGTCCAAAAGAAGTTCTATTTTTATTGAACGTTGTTCAATTAAGCCACCAAAATAAGTCAAATGACATCAATAAATCCAGAAAATTTTGTTGGTAAAATTTTTATAAATATTTAATTCATCTGAAAATGTTCGAAAAGTCGATGTTAACGAAATTTAACAAACTTAGTATCAATGGAAATCTTATGAAATTTAGAATACAGTGATACTAAAATCTAATGGAATGAATGCCTAAAATGTAAGAAAATTGTAGAAATGCATACTTGGTATGAATAGTGAATCAAGTCTATTTTTTGGAGATTTAATGTGATTTTTGGATGTTTTTGAGTGATTTGAGGCTATAATTAGATAAAAGATGGAATTTTTGACAAATAGAGACTAAAATCACTCGATTTGGTTCAAAAATGGAGCGGAAAAGTGGATTGCAAGAAAAAATGTGTATACGATGGTTGAGAGGAAAAATACGGGTTTTGGGGGTTTCTGCATCTTTAAACAGAAATACGGTATTTTAACGTTGTATAAAACTCACCGTATTATTCCTATAATAAGGTACTAATACGGGGGTCAATAGACCTGTTAACTCATATTTTCTTGATTTTTAACCATAATTTGCATCAAAACTCTTCCTAAACCTTATCCTAACAAAATTTAATGAATTTTTCAATAAATTTCCTTAGAATTAAAATTAAAACCACTCCCAAATCAAAGAAAAATCAAACCAAACTAAGGAAATAGTAAGGAAAGCACACTTAACTTAATTCAAACACATTTAAAAGAGCTTTAACACATTAATGAAAGGTCTTAGGACACAAAGTAAAATAAAATCACACACAATTACCTACCTACCATGGATAATTCCTAGTTTAATGATGATTAAACAGTGAAAGAGTCTTAGAAGACTTCTCAACTAAACTAGGCACATACAACTTTTCTCTTTGCCTATTTACCTTGAAATTTGAGTGACTATTAGTGACTTCAAATGTTCCAAATGGGCAAATCTTGGTCACTTCATATGGGCCTGCTTGCCTTGATCTTAGCTTACTTGAAAATAACTTCAACTTATTATTATAAACCAAGACCTTATCACCAACTTTAAAGTCTTGTTGAATGATATGCTTATCGTGCTATCTTTTAACTCATTCTTTATACAATTTAGAGTTATCATAAGCATCAAGACGAAACTCACCAACTCATTTAATTGTAAAAGCCTTTCTTGTCCAACCTATCTTAAGTCAAAATTAAGAAAATTAATGGCCCAATAGGCACATGCTCTAACTCAATAGGCAAATGACAAGTCTTTCCATAAACCATCTTATACAGAGACATCCCAATGAGGGAATTATATGCAGTTTGATATGCCCACAGTGCATCATCCAACTTAAGCGTCCAATCCTTTCTTAAAGAGCCAACAGTCTTTTCCAGAATTCTTTTGATTTCTCGATTTGAAATTTCAACTTGACTGATAGTTTGAGGATGGTAAGGTATATCAATCTTATGGGTAACACCATACTTTGGAAGGAGGGAATCAAATGGTTTATTACAAAAGTGTGTTCCCTCATCACTTATGATTGCTCTTAGTTTCCTAAATCTAGCAAAAATATTCTTCTTAAGAAAATGAATTGCACCTTTTACATTATTCATTAGACGAGCAATAGCCTCAACCTATTTGCTCACATAATCAACATCTACTAGGATGTATTAGTTAGAGTATGACGATGGGAATGGTCCCATGAAATTAATACCCCAAACATCAAAATTTTGATACACCAAAATTTTGTTTAGTGGCATCTCATGTCTCTAAGAGATATTTTCAATCCTCTGGAAATTATCACAAGAGTTAACATATTGAAATGCATCCTTAAACAATGTAAGCCAATAAAAAATACTGTCAAGCACTATATGTGAAATTTTAGTAAGGTTAACGTGTCCCTTAGTTTCTCTTGAATGGAAATGACTTAAGATAGAAGGCACTTCTTTAGTAGGGATATATCTTCGAATGATTCTATCAACATATATCTTGTAAAGAAAATAATCGTACCAAACATATTTCTTGATTTTAGAAAAGAATTTCTTCTTCTATTGGTACAAGAAGTTAAGAGGTATAACGTTACCAGCCAAATAATTCACTATATCCCTAGACCAAGGTAAGGTAAGCATGATTAGCAAATGCTCTTCAGGAAAAACCTCCTTGATGTCTTCGTCTTCTTTTTTCTCTTTCACTATTTCATCCAAATGAGATAAATGATTTGCTACAAAATTTTCTTTTCCTTTCTTATCTCTGATTTCAATGTCAAACTCCTGTAAGAGAAGAAACCATCGAATCAAACTTGGCTTAACATTTGGTTTATTCATCAAGTATTTCAAAGCAAAATGTTTCGTATAGACTATAAACTTTGAAAGCACTAAATAGGATCAAAACTTATCAAAAGCAAACACCACTGCTAACATTTCCTTCTCCGTAATGGTGTAATTCCTTTGATAATCATTCAAAATGCTATTTGCATAATAAATTGGATGGAAATTTTTTCCATGGCTTTGTCCTAATGCTACACCAACTACAAAGTCAGTTGCATCACACATCAATTCGAAATGAAGAGACTAATCAGGTGATACCAAAATAGGTGCACTAGTGAGTTTCTCATTTAATAACTGAAAAGAACACACACACTTATCATCAAAGTTAAAGATTGCGTCTTTGATTAAGAGTTCAATAAGGGGCATTGCTATCTTAGAAAAATCCTTGATAAAACAGCTATAGAATCTAATATGTGCGAGAAAACTACGAATTGGTCTAACAGAATTAGACAGTGGAAGTTGAGCAATTACTTCAACCTTTGTTGAATCTACTTTAATTACCTTACTAGAGATCATATGACCTAAAAATTTGAAAGCTTGCACCATAAAATGACATTTTTTTTCAGTTCAAGACTAAATTAGTCTCTTCACATTCTCAAAACTTTATCTAAAATTTTCAAACATGCATTGAATGATGTACTAAATACTGAAATGTCATCCATAAACACTTTGATGAAGGTTTCAATCTTGTCCATAAAAATTGCTATCATACAACATTGAAAAGTGACAGGGACATTACATAAGCCAAAAGAAGAGGTTTCAACCCAAGAGTTGAATGCTCCTCAATTGATGGCCTTAGAATGGATTGAATTGGCCTATCTAGACGTTCAACCTTCTAGATTGAATCAAATTGGGGGTTTCCCATCCCAATTTTAATTCCTCCAATGCTTCTTTGATTTCCTCTTCCTCTACTTCCAAAGATTGAATGAATTAAAGTCTTTTGTAATGAATTTGAACAAAGATACTAAAATGGATCAATTGGAGTAGAATGAACTCTAATAAAGTTACATGAATCCAAAGTGGAGGGATGCTTCATCGCTCTAAAGAAACTAAACTCAATCTCTTCATCTTGAAGTCTGAGATTGAGCTTTCCTCCATGAACATCTATCAATGCCATGGTAGTAGCCATGAATGACCTTCCTAAAATGATAGGAACTACGCTATCTTCTTTCATATCGAAGACAAGGAAATCAACAAGGAAAATAAATTTATCAACTTTTACTAAAAAATCCTCAATGATTCCTCTTAAATAGGTTACAAATCGATCAACTAATTGCAATGAGACTAGCAGTAGTTTAGGTTCTTTTAATTCTAACTTCTTAAAAAGAGATAAGGGAATTAGATTAATGCTTACTATAAAATCCATTAAAGCCCTACCTATCTATAAGCTACCAATTGTACAAGGAATGGTGAAACTATCAAAGTCCTTGAGCTTTAGAGGTAAAATCTTTACAGGATAGCATAACACTCTTCATTTAGCTTTATAGTCTTATACTCCTCTAATATTCTCTTCTTGGATAAGATTTCCTTTAAAAATTTTCGTATGAAAGGATTTGAGAAATTGCCTCAGTAAATGGGACATTAATACGAAGTTTCTTAAACATTTCCAAGAATTTCCCAAATTGCTTATCAAGGAGTGTGTTCTTCAACCTTTAAGGGCATGGTATTCTATGCTTGTATGGTTGCACATTGGGGTTAGTAAGCAACCTAGGTGGCTTCTTTGAACTCTCACCCTTATCTTCCTTTTCTTTCTTCTTCTCTTTTTCTTTAACTCTCTCACTTCTTTCATGTCCTTCTTCCTTTCTATCTTCTTTAGCTTTCTCTCTTTTGTCATGTCTTATTTTGTTCTCTTTTTATTCACCCTCCACCATCCCATGCTTTCCTTCCTCTTCAATATTTTTCCTTTCATTCTCAACATATTTTCCTTTTTTTAAGATGATTGCTTTAGCATGCTCCCTAGGGTTGGCTTTAGTGGTACTTAGAAGCTTACCAGGTAGCCTCTCCTATAAGAGTTATACAATTTGTCCAACCTAAATCTCTAAATTCTTAATTGACACCTCATGGTTTTACAGTCTTAACTCATTTGATTGGATATACTTCAAAACTATTTCTTTAAAACTAGGCGACTCTCTTTGAGGTTGGTTAGCTTTAAAATAGGTTCTCTTTGAGCATTGGCTTGAATTTGTTGTGGTGGTTGTTGGTAGTTTTGAGTATTGCTCTAAGGAAATTTTGGACAGTTCCTCCAATTAGGATTATAAGTGTTTGAAAAAGGATTTCCTCTTGACCTATTAAAATTTCCAACATATTGAGCTTGTTCTAGTTCTTGGGCAAAAGGATTACCTTCTTGACACTCCAATGATGTATGAGAGGTATTACCATAGCTTTCACATTTACCCTTATGAGAACTACTACCAACTACACTCATTAGACTATCCAACTTCTTATCCAGTACTTCAATTGGCAAGAATACTGTATGACTTTCTCAAATAGCATTCAGAATTGTACTAAAAAACTATTCGTAGCCATTTCATCAATGAAATTATAGGCTTTGGTTTCAGTCTTATGCATGTTATTACCTTTAAATATAGCATTAATGTTGCTACAAGTCGAAGGTGTTAATCCAGTGTAGAAGATGTCTACTTGCTGCAACGTATTAAATCCATAACTAGGACATTTGGCACACATCTCTCTAAACCTTTCCCATGCTTCATATAGACTTTCATTTTCATACTGCACAAACGAGCTAACCTCTGGCTTCATTTTTGCTATCTTAACAGGTAGGAAAATTTTAGCTAAGAACAACTTCATTAACTCATTCCATGTAGTAATGGAACCAAATTGAAGTATTGACAAACAGGTTTTCACCTTATTTCTAAGAGAAAAGGGAAAAGCCTTAGCTTAATTGCATCATCAGAAACTTCATTAATTTTAAAAAGATTACAAGTATCAAGAAAGTTTTGCAATATTAGGATCTTCTAAAGTTGAACCTCCAAATTGTGAGGACCTAACTATAGAGATGATACAATGTAGGATTTCAAAATTATTTACAGTGACTCTAGGCTGAACAATGCTAGCCAGAGGTCTACCTCTATTTCCAATGCTAAGTCTATTATGATTGGTTCTCTATTTTCCACTTGAGGTCTAGCAACTACTCATTCTTCATGATCCATTTCTATAAGTCTTGATTTTGTATCAGTAGATGTTCCTAATTCTCAAGGATCACACGTAGATGCTCGAGATTCCTTCTTTTCCTTCTTAATGTGTGTTCAAGTTCTGGATCGAATTCTACTGGTTCAAGATTGCATCCCCGAGTATGCATACAAAATAAAATAAAATAAAATAAATAAATAAGGCAAATAAGATAATCGAAAAGCAACAAGATTACGCAAACCAAAATAAATAGTAAATAAACATATAAAAATTAAAAAAATTAGAAAAATATTTTTTATAAGTCCTAAAGTAACTGACACTAATTTTCCTAATATTAAGGCTATATTCCCCATCAATGTTGCCAAGAACTTGTTGTGCATTAGTTGAGTGATTATGAAAATTAAAGTGCTTTTAATGATTTTACTTTGAAAACCAACATGATATGGCAAGTGTACCTATCGAACAAGTAATTAAGTAGAGTATTTTAAACCCCAAATATCGATCCTACAGGGAAAATGGTTAATACTAGGTTAATTATATCACAATTATCTAGGAAAATACAAATAATTTGGTTAAAAGCTTGAAAAATGCTAAACTACTTTAACTTGGATTAAAAATTTAGTTGACCCCTAACAGTGATGATTTGCCACAAACTGAACCCTAATAGTGACAAAGAAATCCCAGAAAAATTTAGTTGTTCAATGCAAAGATTGAGAACATGCATTGATCATTTGTTGTAAAAATTTTGAATTGATGCACAAAGAGTTGATTTATGTTTGGAAAACATGAGAGGACCAATATTTTTTTCTAATCTCTATTCTAATGCCTCTCTAAAAAATTCTCAAATAAAATCTGTAAGCGCTATAGGCACTCAAGAGGGGGGATAATTGAGTATTAATAAAACTTTCTTAACAAATTAAACTTACCATAAAAGATAATTCAATTCAAAGAGATATATAAATGATAATTCCAAATCGATAACAAATAAAATAATAGCCAAAACATATAACAAGTAGTAAGTAAAGAGAAAAGGGAAGAAAAAGACATAAAGGTTTATAGAAGTTTACCTACCCTAAAAATAAGCTATGTCTTCTCTCCAACTACTTGTTGAATATCATTCTTTCCTAACAAATAAAAAATAATTACAATCTTTCTTCTAGGGTAAAGAGTAACTCTTTCAACAATATTGTTAATCAAGGTCAAGCGAAAACTAATACAATCTTGATTCATAAGGGTCAAGAGGAACCTAATACAATCTTGTTTCTAAGGGTCAAGAGGAACCCACACAACAGTCTTGAATTATAAGGGTCAAGAGGAACCCAGCAAATCTTAATTCTTAGAGTGAAGAGGAACCCAACCAATCTTACTTTCTAATGAGTGAAGAGTAATCCTTTACAAACACAACCGAAATAGACTATTTTATTTCCCACAAAACAAATCCCAAAATTAGGTTACCAAAGTCTCAACTTAAGCTTATATAGCTTATGAAAAACTTGATCACAATCAATTCAAGAAAGGGGCTCAAATGCAATCAATGTCATGTTAATGCCTTATGCAATCTCTAATTCTCATAAAAACCATAAGATAATCCAATTCATAATTAATGAATAACTTAATTCAAATCTTTTTTATCCTACGTGAAGAGTAACCTATCTATTCAAATCACCCCTTCACAAGTAACTAAGAACACTTATAGATGTGTTTCACTTAAATCACAATTAAACTAAGAGCTACAATGATGTCACTAATGATGTGAATGCTCAATGACACTATTGAAAGCTTAAACAAATTAATATGAAAGATTTGATGCACTTATATGAAAAATTACACACAAACACAATGTGGATAGATTTGAATGATATGATTGCAAATGCTTCCAAAAAATTTAATAAGCTTTTAAAAATTCAGTTAAATAAACAATGATGCTCCTGAGGACTTAATCAAACAAAAAAATAATAATTTGAAAACAAACAATTCAAATTTAAATGCCTAAATATAATAATGAAAGCTAGTGCACAAAATTTTGGACAATTTAAAGTAGTCTACAAATTTGGATCCTAACCAAAGGATATAAGTTCTTAAAAATCAAATTAAAAATAATTAGATAATCTTGAGATCATAAAAAAACTAATCACAATAAGTTTGCACACCAGAAACTTATTTAGATAATCAAAAGATAAAGTTTTCACATGAACAGAAAAACAGAAACAGTTTACATGTATTGGAAAAAAAAATTTAAAAAATTGAATAAAACTTTCAAAATTTTAAAAAAAATATTAAACAATATATTAAATTATCAAAAACCACGTTTAAAGTAGGAATAGAAAAATCTGGATAGTTTCATGTTATCTGAGAAGAACAAACTTAAAACCTATAAAATAATCGTCCAACAATCGCAAAAAAAAGTTAAACAACCTCTAAAAACCTTAAGTAAATAGAAAAAATGATTTTAGAATTTTAGAAACAATTTAAGATATCCAAAGTCAAAATCAAAGACAAACTAGGACAACCAGACATAGTTTTGATGTAGTTGAAAGTTCAATCTCTAATATAATAAAATAATCACCTAAAAATCGAAACTATGATCAATTAAACAGTACTTTTTCTAATATAAAAAAACACACTTAAATACGTTTTCTTACAGAAAAAAAAATCTCACACATAAAAAAAATAGATTAAAGATAAGAGGGATGAGAATAAACCAAAACAGTGCTGAATTGAGACAACTTGAAGATATAAGGAAGATTGATCTTTTAATTGTGATTAGAGAGTTTGAAAACATGTATTGAGAGTGTTGAGAGGTGTGAAAATGTGTTAGAGATGGTTATGAAGCTTGTTAGCATTAGCACTAGCCATCTCAAGGTTTGAAATGATTTTATTCTGAAAAAGGAAACATAGAGTCGTTGGAAGGAGGCTTAAACAACGAGCTCCTAGAGGCACAATGACGTCATTGTGCTCTAATCTAACCATTATATTACTCTAGAAAATGCGAGCATCTGACTTCAAATAAATCCAAAAAATTCCAAACATTATCCTAGCATATAAGACATAATTTGAAACTATATAGCAAATCAACGTTATGTAATAACTTCAAAAATAGTGGATTTTCCTATGTTATGAAACTTGTTATTCTTAAACAACTTTAAAATCTTTTCAAACATTCCATAAGCCAAAATTCACATTGCCATTATAAAACAAAAAAATTCAAATACACTTGAACAACTTCAAGAAATAATTCATTTAACTTAAACACGTCAAAAGGCATATATTAAATCAATTAAGGTTATTTCTATTTGATTATGAAAAATTTAGCTTATTTGTCATTCTAATTCAATTCCTAATATGTCAGTGTCATAATCAAATTCCATTAATTACTAAAACTATAATTCAACTCCTATATGTCTATATGCCAATGTTGATGCATATATGTCATGCAAATGTGAGAGCCTTTTTCAAGTATTAATTAAGATCAAGTTTAGGACACTTACATTCTAAGACACTCATGCAAATGTGAGAGCCTTTTTCAAGTATTAATTAAGATCAAGTTTAGGACACTTACATTCTAAGACACTTTCCTAAATCTTTCTAAGCTTGATCTTCTTTTCATGATCATCAAACTTGATCTTCAGTCTTTATACCCAATTCTTATGCTCTTCTACCTTAGGCTCTACAAATATGTTTTTGCACTTCAAACATTTACTTATCTTATATTGATTATATTGGTGAATTTGAATTGTGTCTTAGCTTTCGCATCTTGTTAATCTTGATTTATTTGATTAGATGGATCATTTAAAACCCTAATTCACCCCCTTTAGGTGCCATATAGGCCTAACAATGCAAAACTAAATAAAAAACATTTTAAGAAAGAAAAAAATGGTGAGATAACATTAAGTTGCCTCACAATAAGTGATTTTTTAAGGTCCTTTAGCTGGACGTTAGTGCTAAAGAATTACCATTTTCTTTCTTAACCCATATCTTTGGCTGATATCCTTAAAAATTATATCATTCGTAAAAATACCTGATTTACAACACCTACCATTTGATGCCCTTCTTCGCCTCCTTTAAACTATTTTAGGTACTTTGAAAATAGGTCTTGATATTCAATCTCCTACTTGTAATTAGAAATTTTGATACCAATAAAATCAAAGTACTAGGGATAATCATTACAAAAACATGTCTAAAATATTTATAAATAAGGTGATGTCAACAACTTTAGGCACCAAATGATTCAAAATGGAATAATACATTTTCAAGAATTTTATATACATAAATACAATCATAGGAGAGCTCATTATATTAGGAAAAATGAATTTGAGCATAAAGATCATATGTTTCATCATGTATATATTACATATTATTTTTGTGGTCATTTTAGAAATGTATAAAAATATTGTTTTATTAAACATAGGATGTTTAGAAAATCATTAGGGATATGGATTGAGAAAGGTATAAAGGATAACCCTCAAGGACCTAAGTTTATATGGGTATCTAGAACACATTGAATTTTTTTATTTTATAAGACAACATCATTTGGTATAAACTAATTTCAAGAAAAAAGAAGCAAAAAAAAATGGCATCTCATATAACTTTGAGGAAAATGAAAAAGTTAGTTCCTATAAAACCTAGGTGGAGAGGGTGAATTAGGGGTTAAAAAAAATTCTTCTAAGATATTGATCTTATGTTCACCAAATTTTCAACAATTTTTAACTCAATTTTTGGTTCACCAAATACTTAAATCAAATTACTAAAGCTAAATAAACAAAGAAAAAAATAACATAAACAATTAAACAATTGTATGAGTAATTGTATATATATATATATATAAGCAACTTATAAAGTAAAAGAGTAAGGGAAAAGAGAAACACAAACAGTTTTATCCTGATTCAAAGATAACCACTTTCTTTTACATCCATTCCCTCATAAACCTATTGAGTTTTTCACTATAAAAATAAATTACAAATCCTTTTCAAAGTTTAAGAATAACATTTCACACTATATTTTCACCAAGCTTAAGGATAACCTTCACTTTTCTTTTTCACTGGAGCCAAGAATAACCTCCCAACAACACTCTTCTTTTCAAGGCTACAGGATAACCTCAAATCAATACACAAACTCAATTTCACTCTTCACACAACACCTTTTAAAATTTCATTCGTGATTCACCAAGGTGTTTAAGAGCTCACACTATACTTAGAATGGATGCAACACACAAACTTCACATTGCCCACACTAATCTCAAACAGGACTTAACTAAAACTCATAAACAATGCTTAAATCAATTTGTATAATTGTTTGTCATAGACTTGATATATAGAACTTATGCAAATAGCTATTTATAGGTCTAGAACCTCAAACTAGCAGTTTTTCTTTACCATTTCCCAACATTCTAGAGCATTAAAATCATTTTACTGTTGAAAACTAGTCATTATCGCGTAAAATCTAGACTATAAAGTCAGTTTCTATGACGCATAATAACACCATTAATGATATTATACACAACTATTGATATCCAAAACATATACTTTAACGTAGGTTAATAATAACATCATTCTGCTCCTCTAGAACTACCATTGATATCCCAAAAATGCATAAAAACTTGATCAAAATAGATTTAATCCAATCCATATTAAGTGTTAACATAATTAAACAAATTTTAACACTTTTCAAGAAAATTTAATCAATACCAAACACTTCTTCACACAACTTATCACAATTATACTCACATTAATCAAGTTTCATTAATCCTTTAATCTAATCAATATGTATCATTCAATAAACTCAATCATACAACTTCAATTCACATATTTTCTTATCTAATTCACATAATTCAACATACAAGACTTACCATACAATTCATTCCTAATTCACATACATTCATTCACTCATAACTTAACTAATTCATCAATTCAGGAAAAAATCACATTCAATACCTTTAGATCATGCATCCTATATGTAAAGTACTAAGTATGAATGCAATATGTATGATGTGAGCCCTTTTAACTCTTGGTAAGAGTAATAAGAGACTTATAATAAAAACTTACTTAAAGAACCTATCAAATTTTACTTTCTTCCTTTCATCAACTTTAACTTCGTCATTCATCCAATGTTCTTCTTTTAATTTTCATCCATCTTCATATACTTTAACTTGAACTTCCAAACCATGTTTTTAATTCCAAAGCTCTGCCACACACTTTAAGACATATTTTCATCAAACTTATCTCATCAAACACATCAAACTCCAACAACACATTAGTAAAGACATTTTGTCATTATCAAAACAAAGATAAAGCTACCCTTTGGTCAACAATTTCTCTTTTTTTTATGATGACAGAATTATGTGATGTTGAAGTGTAAAGCAAGCAAAGTACCCCTTTGGTCAATAATTTCTCCCTTTTTTGATGATGACAAAAATATGTGATATTAGAAATATAAAGCAAGCAAAGTACTTAAACAAAACATAAACATATGCAACCATAAAACATCAAACATCAAATATTTGCTATCCTTTTCTAATATCACACATATTTCTCCCCCTTTTTGTAATCATAAAAAAGTTTACTCATACAAAAATGTATAATACTTAATACCAATACATAAAGTTCACATTGAAAGAGAATCACACATCTTCTTTGTCCTTTATACCAAGCACAGTCTCATAAGGACACTAATAAATTTTTAAGCATCATTTAAAAAGATCACTCAACTATACTTCCCTTTAATAAAACACACTTTGACAAATTCAAGGATCATGTCATAAAAATTAAAAGAGAGACATTATCAACTAAAATATCATTTAAAAAATATTCAAAACCACTTCGTTAAAAAAATGACATTAATTGTTATCAAAAAGTGATTAACTCTTAAAAATCACATACATTTGATGCTAAACTTATTGAAATGAGACTTTTACATACTAATTGTTAAAAAAAAAACTTGATACCAATTATTGATACAAAAAAATCCAATTTTCAATAACAATATATAAGACCAATACCACTTAACACCCTTTACTAATTATTAATACCATGCAAATAAATCACATTTAACAAAATAACATAACCAACAATGCATTAACAAATTACAAAAAGAGACACTCCCACTGTTTACAAAAACCACAAGTCATAAAAACATGTTTTTTAAAAACAATTTTCAAAAGCATTTAAAAATGTTTAAAACCACATTATCATACAAAGATTACGAAAGATGCAATCCATCTCATGCCACCACAAATAATACAACTAAACCATTTTACAGGCATTCAAAACTAAAAAATTTGTTCTAAGATATCAATTGTTAAGCCTATTAAATTTGGCTAACTCTCCCTAAATTAATAAAAAATACTCAACAATTTCAAAAATTCACGATTTCAAAATTTTTAACTAAAGAATTTTCATAAACTTTTACGAACTTATAACTCTCCTTAAAATGATGCATTATCACTTATCAAAGATTTAAACTCATATAATGAGATATAAGATGCCCAAAAAGCACCATAAGAAAACTCTTCTAAATTCATGCATTGACATTTAGAAAATCACATACCAAGGCATAAGCATAAGAAAGGGATCACATATATAAAATACACACAAAAAATTATAAGTTAAAATAATCATTTAATATGAACCTCTTGCTTTCATAAAGAATTCTAAAAATATGCATTACTCCCTCACTTATGAAAAATATGATGGAAGAATTAATAAAAAATCAAACATCTCCAAGCAAATCAAAATTCATACTCCCCCTAAGTAATGGATAATTATTCAATACCAAAATATTTAATCATTTATTTTGAAAACATGCATTTTTAGAAAATTTTAACTTCCCCTAAGTAAATTTTTTTTTCAAAATATCCAAAAGTTTTAATGACATACTTAAGAAATTCACATAAATAAACTAAAATTTAAATGCCATGTCATCAACTGTTAAAATTAGGGAATTTTAAAAAATCATGATGTCTAAAGAGGTTGTTAGCCCTATATGGCATCTAAGAGGGAGGGTGAATTAGGTGTTTAAAAATTTCTTCTAAGTTATACGACCTAATATTTACCAATTTTATTTAAACACGGAAGCTAAACAACAATTTAATTTATTAAATTAAATAATAATAATAAATTAAACAACATAAAATAAATATAAAAAAGTAAAAAAGGTAAGGAAGAGAGACACAAATGATTTATCCTAGTTCGAAGCGGTCTACTTATCTCTACGTTTAGTTCTCATCGCCACTTGTTAAGATTTTTGTACTATTGCAACAAGAAAATATAGTGTTAGTATTACAATCCTTTTCCAAGGCTCAAAAATAACCTTTCACTCTGACTTTCAAAGTTAAGGAATAATATATCACTCTTCCTTTTTTAAAATTAAGAAATAATCTCATAACACTCTTCTTTTCACGGTACAAGAATAACCTTACAATAATTCTACTCTTAATCTTTGAATGCCACATAACTCACAAACGCCCTTGCAAAATATCACTCTATTAACTAGCCAAGGTGCTTAGAGGCTTACACAAAATTTAAAAATGAACGCACAAACAAACTCAGCATATAACTTCACCAAGAGCTCATAAACACTCTTAAGAATACTCAAACACTTGTATGAATTTTCCATAATGATTTTCATATGCCAAACCACATAAACAACACATATTTATACTCATCTTAAGGCCTTATAACCGTTAATAGCCATTGCCCAATGTTTCTTAACATTAAATGTTATTACTGTTGAAAAATCAGAATGCTGTTAATTTACCATATGCATTCAAAAAATAGTATTATTAATAATTAATTTTTAAGAGATAATTTAAATGATGGTGTAATTTTTCTGAATTTAAAATATTCTAAATTTAAATCATAAATAAAAGATATGTAATCCACTTAAAATTTGATAAATTATAATTGATCAAGAATATAAATTAAAAATATATAAATATTATTCTAAATAAAAATTTTCATTTAATTTAAAATTATTTATTAAAAATATGTAAGTTAAATATATATGTTATTCTTTAACATTTGTATGAAAATTTAAAAAGACCTTAATATTTATAAAATACTAAAAAAATTAATATTTAAATGTTATGACTTTTAAAAATATTTTAAGTCATTTGGAAAATTTTAAAGTATTTAAAAGATAAAAGGTATCACATTTAAATGTTTAAAAACATTTTAGAAAATTTTTTATTTGTATTTCTAAAATTTTAAAGTACATGTAATAAATACCCAAAAAATTTAAAGTGCTTGTTTTTATTTTAAAGTAGTAAATAAAATAATAAAAATAAAAATAAATAATATTATACATAGTATGAAAAAATTTACACTAGACCCCTTATAGTTTAGATAATTACACCAAACCCTCTTAAACTTTGAAAATATTACACACACACACCCCCTGAACTTTAATAAATTTCACAAAACCCCTTGCCTGTCACGTCAACTACCACATCATTGCCAATTCTTAGTCAACTGCCATGTCATCTGTCACACCATCTGTCACGTCATTACCTCTTGCAATGTCAACACCCCTTGTCACGTCAGTAGTCCACATCAGTACGATCAACGACAGGGGGTTTTTTTAAAAATTTATAAAATTATAGGAAGGTCCAGTGTAATTTTAGAACCACATGAAGATATCTGCAAAATTCGAAAATCACAAGGGGTCCGGTAAAATTAATTCTTTCTTTTAACACCTCTTTATTATACGCCTTGGGCTTAAGTTTAATGGGCTGGCCGTTACATGTGACAACCCCGATATCAGCCTGCAATGGACTCTTTTATAAATTAAAATTTATTATATGTGAAAAGTTACCATTTGGTGTGGTGTATCAATTAATACAACGGTTAAACAACTAGATTCTGTGTATCAAAAGTTTGTATCTATTAAAAGCGTGATATAACGGCAAGTTCAAGAATCATTTTGACCATTAATTATTCTTAATGACAGGTTGTTGATCATTAAGTTCATCAAAATGTTTGTTTTTAGTGAACTGGGAGGGAAGGAAGTTAGGCAAACAATAGCAACAATTAGGAAAGAAAATGGAGAAATTTTGAGAAAAAAAACTTTCTATGGCTCTACGATTTCTATTATACTGGAAGTGGAACAAAAAATAATGTTTTGGTTTGGCTGAAAACAACATTCTATTTTGGAAAAAAAAAGGTTGTATCATGACAATTGGAATTGTTCTAAAAAGTCGAACAAATTGCAGACTTTCGTTTTTTAATCATTTTTCGATACTGAAAATAAATAATTTGCACACAGTATTAAGAAAAGTATTATGGCTCAATTTTCTTTCATCAACTTACCTTTTCTTAATTCTTTTTACTAATTTTCTCATGTATTTTTAAATTAATACAAAATTGGAACTTAATCTTATCACACAAGTAACAAAAAATATAAAAAATTATAATTTTATGAAAGTTAAAATCATGTTAATTTTAATATATGATTAATTCATAAATATGATAAAGTACTTTGGATAAACCAAACTTCTTTACAGCTTCTTTTAAATTCATAGAATATGTGGAAATCGCTATATCCATACAAATGTGTGATTTTTAATTGTACCCACCTAAGCAATTTAAGAAAATTTTATAATTGGTGTAAAGAAGGAAAAGTTAAAAGCAGCTATTGTAAAACCTATTTTATTTATAACGAAGTTTGACTTTTTTGGTAATATAATTAAATAAAATATAATTTAAATTAAATTTTAGTTAAAATCAAATTTAATTATAATTAAATTAAAATAATATTCAATATTTAATATGGGTAATATCTTATATCTTACATTAAATTAGTTTTTTCAACTGTTACAATCAAGTCTAACTTGATTAATTAAATAATTTACATCTATATATTAATATTGTTGTTTAACAACACATTATAACCATTAAATATTAAAAATATTAAAATGATTTTGACTAACTTTTAAATACATTTTTTTTTCATAAGATTCAATCTATTTTTTTATAAACTTTCTTATTAAAAATAGAATATCAATTTGATATCTACTATATTTGAGTCCAATTATATTAATTATTTAACAACAATAATTGATTCTTTGAATAAAAATTGTAAACAATTTTCAAGTTGTGATTATACTTTAATTTAAAATTAATATTAATAAAAAATAATGCAACATTTTTTTAAATAGAAATATAATGACAAAAAGTTTTTAATCATTTTAAGGTGACAAATCACGTATTAATCACTTAACTATCTCATTATAATATATATTATATGTGATGACTACCAAATGAGCCCGTTGATCCTATGACACTTAAAATGGGGTTAATTAAGTTTTCTAAAATACTTCTAAATTTTTAAATTCTATGTTTATAAATTCTTTTAAATTATTATGAAAAGTTCAACAATTTCTTATCTTAAATTCACCATAATTATGCAGAAGCTCATTAACAATAGTAAAGACAATATATATAATTATAGGAACAAAATAATTTTTAGACTAATACTTTAGAATAAAAGAATAAAGAGAAAAATTTGCAAACTAATCTATAATAGTTCGAATACACCTTTTTATCTTACTATTACTTAAGAAAAAATACAAGCCCCTTTTCATTAGGATATAATTTAATCTTTACAACCATCCTCTTTTTTTAATAATTTTTAGGATAACCTTTCACAATACTTTCTTTTGTTAATGGATTCTAGGATAACCTCTTATAACTTTTACTCTCAATATTTTCACCCTATAAAATATACTTTCTCAGATAAACACTTCTCACACCTTTAGAATCTACCACTTTTTGATTAACTAAAGTATTTAAAGGCTTATAAACACACTTAAATTGAATGCCCATTGAAACTCACCGATACTTTACAAAACTCACACAAACTTAACTAAAAATTCACTAAAATCTCATAAGGCAAAGCTTAAATCTCTTGTATATATTTTTATAAGAAAAAATGCCAATTTTAACCTTAACATTTGATTGATAATCAGGTCAGATATTTCAAAATATTTTAAAAGGACCATAACATTTCAGACATTACTGTATCTAATGTTTAAATTTATGTAACGGTATCTAATGTTCTAAAAATTTATTCAACATTACCGTTGCAAAATCCAAATGTTTCTATCTATTATACACTTCAACTAATCAACCAATACGTGCACTAGTCAATCTGTGAATAGTGCATCAACTAGTCGATTAGAAACCCATCAACCAGCTTAAAACATAGATTAGTTTTCCATGTTTCAATCACACTCAGTTTAATTTAAATTAATTCTTAACACATTAATACATATTCTATCACATTCCACACAATTTCTAACTTCTCCAAACACTCATTATCATAAATTTAACATAATCACTTTTATTCACATAACAATTAATTAATTTAAATAACAACTTATCTTGACATTTTCAACTTTATTTTCAACTTTATCTTTTCAGATAATCTTAACACAATCACACACATTAACTTTCAACACACATGTCTTACAAAATTTTCATGCTTTATCACAATCACTTACAATTCAACCTAACATCTATTCACACATACTCATATCCATCCAATTCTAAAATCATTATCATATATCAAGAAGATCTTTAAAAACCTTTTACACACAACTCTTCTTGATTATGTATCCTATATATAAAACACTAATCATGAATGGATAATGTATGATGTTAGTCCTTTATCACTATGCAAAGATCAAAATAAGACTTAGAATCAAAACTTACAAACACAAGATCCTATTCATTTTATCATGATTTCATCTTGAGCATTTTTCTTTTAATCTTCCCAAATTCTATTCCATTTCGTGTTTCATGACTCTAAAATGTATCATCATAATACCTTTTATCTTTCAATCTTTTTTCGAGCACATCCCTTTTATCGATCTTATCTTTCAACACACCAACCACTTATTAGTAATAACGTTTTCTCATTATCAAAATAACGATGGAACTACTTTTGATTTAACATAATTATTTTTAACTAAGATAAGTTATAAGTGCAATTCAAACATAAATTTTCATATATGAGATACTTTGAAAATCTCAAATCAAATGATAACTTATATAATTATTACAATGAATATTTCCAGAGATCTATAATTAATGTTCTATATAGAACTCTTATTGTAACATCCCAAAAGTACCCTAGTCGGGATTAGCATGATTAATTATGGAATTAATTAATTAATTGGGCTTAATTTGAGAAAATTTAGGAAAAATCCGAAATTTGGCAAATTGAGAATAAACTGAGTTGTTATGA
>JAOXYD010199109.1:0-35738 GCA_028565735.1 Pinacopodium congolense | reverse complement strand
TATATAGCTTATGGCACCCTTGATCAAAATCAACACAAGATAAGGGCTCAAATGCAACAAATGCAATATGGAATGTTCAATGCGCAATTAAGGCCTAAACCAATCCAGTTCACAAACAAAGATTAACATAATCCAAATCTTCTTTATCGTAGGTGAAGAGCAATCAATCAAGTCTATTTTAAAGGCAAAGAGCAACCTATACCACAATTAACAATTACACGAATCAATTCCCCTAATTTAAGTCACTAAACCCACCTTCTATGGTATTTCTCTAATGCACAATCAATAAATTCAATTGTGAAAAATCTGGAGGCAAACTAGAATTATTACAAGCCTCCTAATACTTTAATAGATCATAAAAATTCAATAAACAAAAATGTGATTAAACTATCATATAATCAGATTAAACATTTAATCATGCAGTCTGTCCAAAATATGCATTCATAACAATTCAGCCTATAATCACATAAATTTAATCACCAAAATGATGCAAAATAAATGTAGTAAACCTACTAAAAATCAATATATCATCCAACAATGAATCATAGAAACAAACACAATTTTAGCATATTAATTGAATGATCAAAGCCAAGCTCAAAGTCAAGATTGACGAACTTAGACAGTTTTGAGCAACCTGCAAAACTCAAGCTCAAACAAACAATATAATCACTTAAAAATTGAAACCAAAATACTAGAAAACTCTTAGGAGCTTAAGAAAACTCAAATCAATAAATTTGCACACTCATAAATGATTTTAAAACTCAAAATCGAAGTAAATAAAGAAGCTACAGAGAAAATACGTTAATTTGAACAGTTTTGAGCAGTCTGTGTTCTTTGAGCTCAAACACACGACTTGAGTGATTAAAAATTAAAGTAAAAGATCCTATGCACTCTTGAGACCTTAATAAAAACGTGTATTATAATTTTGAATCAATAAAAATGATTTTGTGAGCTTAAAATTGAAGAACCCAGAAGCTCAGAAAAGTTTAACCAACACATAGACGGTTTTGGTATGTTGATCTTTGAAAGCTCAAAAGAAACGAAATAATGAATCAAAAAATCAAATAGAAGCATTTTAAGATTAGTATATATCTAAACTAACAGAAAAAATAAACTTTATGGCACTAAGAATGATTTAAATCAAGAAAACATAGATTGAATGAAAACTGTACAGAAACTAAAGATACCTTTGAGTATTTGAGAGATTTGATCTTGTAATTCATTTTTTAGAGGTTATAAACTTGTTAGAAATGTTTAGGAATCATATACATAGTGTTGGGAGAGGTTTAGAGTTGTTCAAAAGAAAAACTAACCGTTTGGGAGATTAAAAATTTGTTTGGTCCGAAACCTTAAAACTAGCCGTTAGTGTCTGTGAGTAAAACGACGCCTTCTGGGTTGATCAACGACGCCGTTGTTCTAAGAACAGCCTACTGTTGCTAATGTTGGAAACAAAGAGTAAAACGGAATCCTTAGAGCCTTCCGTTTAAGGATAAATAGCCCGCTGTTTTATGTCCAGAAAAACATGAAAAATACTCCAATCCAACTCTAAAACTTGCCAAACAAATTCCTAACTTTAAATAAGACTTTAAACGAATTTTAAGTTATACTTCAAGGTTAATTGAATCATACAAACATTTCAATCAATTCAAACCATAAGAATTGCATTGATTATGAAAATTTTTCATTTTAACCAACTTTAAAACCTTTTTTTTAATCAATTCTTAATTCATAGATAAACTAAAAATTCATAACACAAAGATATTCAAATAAATTTAAATATACACAAATAACTTCAAGCAACAATTGAATTCATTGAAAATCATCAACAAGCATACACTAAACCAATTCATTACATTAATTCTTAACTATGCAACATATGACCTAAATTCTATTCTAATTCAACCAAAGCCATAACCAAATCAAGTTAATCATGAAAACCACAATTCAACTCCTAAATGCCTATATGAAAATGTTCATGCGAATGTGAGAGTCCTTTTAAAGCATTGATTAGGATCAAGTTTAGGACATTTACACTTTAAGCCCTTTTCCTAAACTCTTTCTAAAAAACTAGATCTTCCTTCTCTTTATCTTTAAGCTTCTGAAGCTTGATCATTACTTAAGCTTCATTCTAAATCTTTAATTCTTGACCCATTCTTCGATCTCTTCAAGATGGCTCTTCTACCTTACTCTTCAATATCTTCAAGATGGCTCTTCTACCTTAGGCTCCGCATATATGCTCTTACACTTTACACATCAACCTATCTTATAAAGCATAAAAAACATAAACATTAGTAAGAATAATGTTTTGTCATCATTAAAACACATGATTAGAACCACCTTGGTTTAACAATTTGGATAATAATTATCATAAAAAATCAATTTAAACCCAACTTAGAAAAATAAATGCATAAAAGTAAAGAGTATAAGGAACAAAAACACAACTGATTTATATCAGTTTAGAGAGGGTTCACTTTCTCCTACATTTATTCCTCAACAAAGCTTGTTAAGATTTTTCCATTTTAATTGAAAAAAACAAGGTTAGAAATAAAATATTTTTTCTAAGCTTAAGGACAATCTTTTGAATTCCTTTTTCAAAGGCTTAAGGATATCCCTTTCCTTATAACTATTCTACCTTTTAAAAAATACACTTATGAAGATTTTCATTTAAATTATATTTAATGTATCTAAAGGCTCACAAAAACTCAATATGAATGTAGAAATTTGTACACAAAAATTTTTTCAAAATAACTCAAACTTAAAATTTTCACACAAAGCCTTTTAGTTGTAAATCACTTGAATGATTGAAAAAAAAAACACTTAGATGTTAAAAACTAATGCAAAGTAATATAGTTTTAGGCTTAAGATCTCAAACATTTAGTTTATGACCATTTTTTAATGTTCTAATGCATTAAACTTTTGTTACCATTGAGAATTAGCCATTGTAGAGTGATTTCTATGTTTTACATCAACGTTATTAATACTTGTCATTGTAGTTTGACTTTAACAGTTGTAAAAAATGATGTCATTGTTCTCCTTTAAAACCATTATTGAAGTCTATGAAATGCATAGAAGCTTGTCCAAAATAATTCCAAACCAATTTAAGCCTATTCCATCATTGTAAATAGTTTCTAAACTTACATAAATACTTAAAAACTTCTACAAAATATTTCTAGCACATCAAGAGGATTATTATAAATATTTCACACAAAATTCCTCTTAATTATGCTCCTTACATGCATATTATAATTCTTGTATATTTTATGCTTGAATGAGCCTTATAAAAACACCAAAATGAACTAAGTAAGAATTATAAACATTAGCCTATATAAATAATATTTTAGTCTTCCAAAAACTTGAGACTCGTTTAATCATCTTCATGATCTTCTACTTTTCTCCAAGACTCCATAAAAAATTTCTTTAGTGCTTCAACTTCAAAACCTATCTTATAATATTTCAAATACACAAAATTATTAGTTTAAACAGGGTTTTGTCATTATTAAAACAAGGTGAACATCCCTTGAGTTAACAGTCATCTTCTAAATAAGGAAACATTGGAAATTTTTAATGGATGTAAACTAGAAAATAAGAGGTTAAATAATGACTTACAAAACATGGTAGAATATAAGAATGTGGAAATGATTATGTGAAAAACTTGATAGATGAAAATGCATCATTAAAAAAGAAAATAGATAGTTGTAAGGATTCTTTGTAAAAATTTGATAAGGGAAAGGAAAAGTTAAAATACATGTTAGGTATACAAAAACATCAAATGATAGATGTGGTTTAGGATATATAAATGAAAATACACCATTAAGTAGTAAGACTACCTTTATTAAGGAAAAGAAACAAGATGGTGAGCTTATACTTAAGTCTGATGAACTTATTATATCTACACTTAGATTGCAATCTAGAAGAAAGTTTCATGCATAAATGTATGGTTCTAAGGCTAGATCTAGAAATGTAAGAATGCAAAATGAAATCATTAGAGCTAAAGTGATGATAAATGATAGGCAAAGTGTTGAATGAAAGATAAAAAAAAAAGGTAGTGAATTTGAATAGATTTGTTATGTAGTATGTCTTATAAATCTTATCTTAGTCTTTCTAAAGTGTTTAAGGGCTTAACTCATGCATATGTAGTTATACACATGTATTTTCCATATAAGTTACATATTTAAGAGGAAATGTTTTGGATAAATTGCAAAATAATTCTCTTGATGCATTAAAATCATTGGGGGACTTTTTTGAAATGTGTGAGAGTTAAGATTTGTTGAAAAGAAATGTTTAGATATGTTTTAGAAAGATTGGATGTGATAGAAAGTATTAAAAACAAGTTTTTCAAGAGATTGGTTAACTAGTGTTAGTGTAAGTGATCTGCTAGTTTGTGTTTTCTGGAGGATAAGTAGGGTCAAAGTGGTCAATTAGTTCATAGTATTTTTTATTTTTCCTAGGGACTAAAATGTGCATTAAATAATGGAAGAAACAGTGTCACTATCTTGGACTAGTTGACTAGTGACATACAATGGTTAAACAGTGTTATAATGGTGAACTAGTGCATCATAAAATTAGTTGTAATAGCTAGTTTCAAAAGGAAAAATTATTAATGATTTTTAATGCATATCAACATTAATAAATGACTAATTGGTGGATTTTCACCTATAAATAGGTGTGTTAGGATGTGTATAAAGAATCCTAGTTAATCAAATGAAATCCAAGAGCATTTTAGAATACTAAAGTGATCAAATTAAGTGTTTTGAGTGTGTTAGTATGCTGTCTAGTGGAATCATATTTATAGTTGTTGTGAGCCCTTTTCAAACACTCTACCTAGTCAAAGTAAGGTACATTTTATTGTATTTTTAATTTTGGCTAATGAAATTAGGATTCTAAGGATGTTTTTTGTTTGGTCTATTCCTAATCTAACTAAATCTATGTAACTTAAGACTAGAGGAAAGTATACCTCATGAAAAGTAATATAATTGATATGGAGTCCAAAGATCATTCCTACATGAATCTTCTATAATTACTAGATCAACTAGTGTATGATTATCTAAAAAATTTGAATTAAATTAAACATCTAAAGTAAATAACTAAAAAAATCAATCTATTGTTCATGCGTAGTAACTTAAATTTCTACCAATCTCAAAATCTAATTAAGAGTTCTAATTTCAATAGATTAATTAAGGAGATTCTATGCTAGAAAAATGTAGGTACCTTCACTAAATCAAAACAAAAGTATGGTTAGATCAAAGTCTTATCTTTATTAATTCTAATTCATTGTTTGATCATTCAATTAATTACACAAATACGCACAAAGCTTAAAAAGATAAAACTTTATAAAAAGCCCTTTTCAAATTTGAGACCCTCATAAGGAATCAAATTTTGGTTATGCATCGACTAAGACACATTGATTAAATGATTTTTTTTAGTGATTAAAGCCAATCTCTTGAACATTTAATCACCTAATAATCTAATCCTAGGTGACTAATCTATGATAAATAATTAAGCACTCAATTGAACAAAGATCATCAACGTAGAAAGAAACAAAAAGAACAAAAGTTAATCTATTTACTACCCTAACCTTAACTATTCAAGATTTTAGCCACTCGTATTCATCATTAAACATGAAGATATAACTGAAAAACACATTGTTATCGATAAAATTACTGATGAAATAAAGATTTAAAACAAGAAAAGATCAAAGAGTGAGAGATACAATTGCATATGCTTAATTACAATTGTAACTCTACTCTATGATCTCTTTCAAATATACCCCTAGAACACTCAAAATTTAATACTTGATGTCTCAATTGAATGTTGAAAGAAAACTACTTTAGAATTCTCTTTACTCTGCTAACTAATTTCCTCCCCTATATCTAGACAACTTACTAGGGTTTTTAGCCTAATTAAAGGTTAACAAGTTAGAATTACCCCTTAATAACATTATTCAGTCATGCCTTTGAGATGTATAATGTCCTTGAGTTAAAAAAATGGATCAATTATAGAAAAACATTGGTATTCTATCTTCATTCTAGATATAAATGGTGATATCTAAGATCACAACGGCGCCATTTATGACCTCATTGATATTCTATCTTTGCTACGTTGTAGAATGGCAATTCATTTTGAGAGAAACAACTCCATTCCAGGTGATTTTGGTTATATAACTTTCTTTAAAACTATAATTACGCTTCGTAGTAACAATAAGGGCAATATTATAGACCATTGTTAATATTCTACCAAACTTGTCCAAATATAACTCTTTTTAGCACCTAACTTTTAATTGGGCATAAACCGACAAATTAATCATGACCAATCATGAATAAGGCAAATTCATAGATAAATAAGGGTAAAAACATATTAATTTATAGTTTAAAAACTATATAAAACACCATTATAAATTCTCCCATAATTGAACTACTGCTTATCTTCAAGCTACTATTTAGATACTCATTCAAAGTCAAGTAATTCAAAAGCAATTAACATGGCTAGCATCTCTTGATTCACTCTTGATTATGAATTAAGAACCATGGTCAAAACACGTAATAAAGTTAATTTTCGTACATAATATCAAATATAAAGAAACTCATAGAGACAATTAAGTAAACATTTCTTAGGTAAGTTATTTGAATATGCACTTTGCACTCCATCGTGCATCAATCTTTGTTTTTTATTTCACAATTAACTTGGACAATTGTGCTTTATGCTTCATCTTATCCTAACAAGTACATTTTATGCTATATCTTGCCCTTCTTGTACATATTCATTCATTGTTATCATGCTTAAATTAATTCAAGTACCTTTACTAAAATTTTTTTAAAATTTTTAACCAAAATAGAACACCTTATTTCAAATTCACATAAAAATCCATATGAAACTTCATTAAGAATTCAATAGCATGCATAACAATTAACTTCATAGATATAGTATATAACTATAGTTAAGAAAATTTATAATGAATTACAAATCAATTGATAATGACTAGACTAATTACATTTATCAAAATAAAAAAAATATTTAATTAACCAATAAAAAAATTTCATAATGGAAAATCCAAATAAATCACTATGAAGACTCACAATAATTCAATTTCAACAATAACATTGTTCTTGGTCCCCTTATAAACATTTAAGCTAAACATTGTACCTAATTTTTAAATAACAAAACAAGCACAAAAATAGAGAGAATGGAACAAAAAAATTTCCTTGATGTCAATAAGTTAATACGGTCTAATTAAGATTAATACAAGTGATTGAACAGAAAAAATGTTAGTTCTACAGACACCAAAGAGGGGGATGAATTGAGTGTTCTAAAAAACTATTTAATAACCGACAACCTAAACGATTTAAGCTAATTCATCTATATACAACCAAGATTTAGCCTAAATGATATGTCAATGTTTATATCAATATAAGTACAATTTAAATATGAATCTATTGCACAATAAACAATAATTAAAGAGATTAAAATAGATAGTATACATGCGATATTTGTAGAGGTTTCACTAACCCACTTTAACCTACATTCTTTCTCTAATAATAATATTTGAAACTTTCACTGACTCATAATAACAAGTTCACTCTTTTTTTGGGTGAAAAGGAACCCTAATTTAAATATTATTTTTAGAAGGTGAAGAGGAACCTCTAAAATATCTTTTGTAATGAAAAAAATGAGCCTATATAAGAATAACTAACCTAAAAAATGAAAAAAAAAATACTTTTTAAGTAACCAAATAAACCTTCAATGGTATTTCACATAAAGTTCAATGATCAAAGGGCTCGTATGATTTCCAAGATAAAAAATGTAAGTTATGAATCTCTTAAAAGTTTAATGATATAAAAAATGATTGATTGGAATCAACAAAAATGTATTTGATGATTAAAGGATGAAGATTTAACATTAAGAACTTGGAACTCTTGAAACTTTGGCATATATGACCTTTTAAACTCAAAACTTAATCAAAATTTCATTAGCATAAAAACAATTGCATTAGAACACTTAGTTATAATGTTCATGAGGTGAAAGAGACATTGGAGAATTTTTCTAGCTATTAGAGGAGAGAAAACATAAGGTTTATAGAAAAAAAAGAAATAGATGTTGCATGGTATACGAGTAATCAGTTGAGCTATAAGTGGGATCAATTGACCAGTCACTGGTTGACTAATCTTCCTTAGTGGTTGATGATTCTTACTTATACAACACATTGGTTAACCTAATAATGGTATTGGTCAACCACTACCCTAGAAAACCAGGCTCTATCTTTTGTCAAACCTTAAAACCCATCAAAAAACATCTTTAAATCATTTCTTTCAATCTCAATCTCAATTTAAACAAGTTACGAATCATCCCTTATATGAATTTGAATACCAATATATGAAAATTAAGATTAAAAATAAAAAAAATCTTGATTTATGGTCAATTTAGAACATTTTGAAAAGTTTTGATTTAAAACTAATTTATACATATTCTAAACTTTTTTTTTGTTGTTTTAAAAACATCACATACAAGTTTTAAAATACATTTAAACGTTGGTTCGATAGCCAATTTGATCCAATGGCCTTAGACTCAAAGTTTAACCTATTTAGTAAAAATTTTTGCAACTTTAAAACTTATGAAATGCAATATGCAAAATTTGGGCCCAAAGCTTATATAAGTTTCAAGAAAAACTTATAAGCAAATTTAAACTACCTCAATAAAGGTCTTGGAACTTTCATAATACTTGTTCTTCCATTTTCATCAAATTTGACCACCATGTCCTAGCTTTTCACTTTGAATGATTCACTAAATGTACCTATCTTTTAATCTCACACCAAGAACTCAAATCATTAGCAAAATTCATGTTTTTTTTAATCATCAAGACCAAGATTAGAATCTCTCTTAGTTAGAAATCAGTGCCTTTTTTATGATGACAAAACATATGATATTGGAGAGAAAAAACCACGTGTACAAACACTTATAAGTTCTAATTCCAATTATAGAAAAATAATCAAATTATATGCTCTGATACAAATTGTAAGAGAAACTCCACTTTAATTCATTCACTAAAACAATTTGTACTCACCTTAAATATAAGCTTTAACACATTTTAAAGCAATAATACATAAAGGAGTTAATAAAGCACAAAATGCATTAAATGCACACATTATGCATCTTTAAACTTCAAAAACACAAATTGTGAAATTTTAGCATTAAAAATACAAATTCAACAATATTATGCATATTATACACTAAAAACCCATATTCTACTACAAATTTACCCGATTCACATATTATGCTTAAGAATGAAAATTGTAACCATAAAAATGATTCAAAACATAATTACCACTATATGAAGTAACTAACATCATATAAACTTCTCCCCATTTTTGACACCATCAAAAAATTATAAAAAGTTAAAAAAGATTCCAAATGTTATAAAAATCAATTTTATAGAGAAGATCACATCAAAGTTGAAATATATGTACAAAAGCACAAAATTTTCAAAGACCAACGTTGAAAGACATTCATGAATACAAATCTAAGTTAGAAAGGCATGCATAAACAAACAAATTTCAAATGAACCTACCATCAATCATTCTTAATTCTCTCCTAATAATGGAAAAGCTATCCTAATTCATCATTTTAGTGAAGATGTCAACTAATTGGTGTTATGTATCTACATACTAGATGTCACCATTTTACACAGGATCTCATATGAAATGATATCTAATCTCTATTTGCTTAGTCCTTAAATGTTGAATTGTTGATAGGGAAGTATTATATTATGTTTTAGTATCTGATTCCATATGGTTTCATCCCTATTTTTAAGGAAAACATTCTTACTTTGTGTTCATTTTATGTTTGTTGATGGATTAATTGTGTTAACATAAAGTTTGGACAAAACTATAAGGTTTAGAGAAGAAGTTGGAGCAAAATGGGGCAAGAAGTAGCCTAACAAAGAGTTGAATGACAGTTATTATAGGAGATTAATGGCACTGCTTAAGTTATGTTAAATCTCCATATAACCCTTTTTCTAAAATCCTAAATAGGAAATGATTTAATGGTTGGTTAAGTCAATCCAACCACTGTTTAGCATTCAGAAAATGAAAAAAAAGGCAAATCATACTTTTAAAAATCCAGTTAATGGAAGCCCTAATCTTGACGTATTCAAGGATTAAAGAGGAGCATTTTTGTCAGTTTTCATACACTATTTAGTAGCTACACCTTTTTCTTCTTTTTCTACCTTTGTTTTAGTGGCTCAAGCTTTCCATTCAAGTTATGGTTTCTTTTAATCATTTTTTTATGTTATAGATGGCTTATACTTTAGTTTCATTTTTTAAAATTCTCTTTAGCTACTGTTTTTTTTATATTTAAGTTTTATTATGATTTTACATTGGGGTTTGTGTTGGATAATGCATGAACTTTTCATTTAAGTTGAATAAATTGTTTTTTTTAATTCCAACCTTCATATTTTTTAATTCAAGATGTTTTCTCGGCATTTATCTTTTGTTTTAATTAATTTCAATATTATAGGCTAGATTTCTTTTGGGTAAGAAGATGTAGAAGGGATGATGGAATAATAATTATGAAAATTGAATTGATTTTTAATAGGCGTTATGTTTTAAGCTAAGATTGAGTTGGAATTATGCTTAAATGCTATGAATTAGGAATTGTTCTATATATTTGGCCATCCTTTTAATGATTTCTAGTTTAATTTCTAAGTATAGGCTTTTGATTCATAATTACCATTAGCAAATATCATAAGTTACAATAGGTTAAGTGATTTTGTATGTGAAACGTAATAAATTTAGCCTAGAATTTCAACTATATAAGTTGCATAATCCAAGTTTGTGAGATTGTGGCTTTAGGTAGTCATTTTAATGCTTAATGCTATCACCATATAAATCTAGAGATCATATCCTAGGTTATCACGTGGTTAGATGAGAGGAACATAAGATAAAAAAACTTATTTGTGTCTATATGCCAGCATAGTAGATGAAACACAATCTTTATGTTTTAAATGATCAATTATGATTTTTGAATCCCAAAAATATTTTCTACTCAACTTTATTTTATTGCAATTTGTTTATTTATATTTTGCGTTCTTGCTTATTTGCATTGCTTTTGTTAGTTGCCTTTATTGTTTATTATAATCTCTCAAAATTTCATGGGACTTTTATTTCTTTATATTTTTCTTTTTTACAATATTAGAAATAAATTTAAGTCATCCTGGCTCTTTATGGTTGAACCATGGGTCATCCTACTCCATAGAAGGTTTATTTAGGTTCATTATTTGGTAGTTTGCGACTAGTTATCAAATCTTTGGCATTATTACGGGGGAGTTAGTGTTAGTATGTTTGGTTATTTTTGGTGTTGCTTTATTCTTTATTTGTTGACCTTTCTCATCTTATTTTCTATTTTTCATATCCTATAGCCCTCCAAAGCATACAAACTTGTGAAAATTTGCTATGGAGAATAAAGGCTCACTTCTTTCTACATCTAATCTTTTTTTTATTTTCTCGTATTACTGGTCGTATGAGGCTTCAACATTTTGAGTGCATTCACCATACTCACATGCTGGAGAGTTGTAGTTCATCATCATTTAAGGAGGGAGTCGTAGAGAATTTAGAAGAGTCTCAAGAAGAATTGGAAGAAATGATGGAGCGTTGCTAACTCACTTTGAAGGAGCTTGAGGATCTTACCTTTATCCCTAATTTACTTACCATCAATTATCCTAAAAATGAAATCGAGTTTGAGATTAAACCTGGTCTAATTTAATCTTTTCCTATTTTTATAGGTTATTTTAGGATAATAACCCATTGGGATCTGTCTACATCACTGACCCAAAAAAGTTCCTCAAGGAGTTCCACATTACATGTTTGAAGATGAATAATGTTGGTATCACAATAGATCAGATGAAGTGGAGAGCAAATTCATTTGCCATAGTGGATGTATATAAGGATTGTCTATGATCTGCCAATTGAATTAGTTTCCACTTGGGACTAGATGCAATAAGTGTTCCTTGAGAAGTACTTTTTGGTGTCGAGACCAATAAATATCTAAAAGGAGATTTGTGGCATTTGATAGGAGGGGGAGGAGTTTCTTCACGAGTATTATGAGCACTTTAAGAAGAGATGCAATAGTTACCCTAATCACTAGATAAGTGAGTAGCTTCTTACTTAATATTTTTACGAAGGACTACTACCTATGGATAGAAACATGATATATGTAGCTACTAAAGTGACATTAGTCAACAAGACGCTAGCTTATACAAAGAGGTTAATGGGAACTATGGTGTCCAACTCATAGTATTATGGTAATAGGAACAACATTTCATCCTCTACATTGTAGCATAAGAATGTAGCTATCTCGAGGTTGGACTAGTAAGTCACCATCCTCAGATCCTTGGTGGATCAAGCTATTACTAAAAAAGGGAAAGCCCAGGTATGGGAAATTTTCTCATTATCTCATCATTTAACATATTCATATCCTACCTTGTAGGATGACCAATAGGTACATGCCATTAGAGGACCCTAAGGTCAAAAGAGAGGGTATGATCCTTACGGCCCTATATACAATCCATCGTAGAAGGATCATTGATACTTGTACTATAGGGGGCAATTAGAGAGGAAGTGGTTATAATAGCAGATATCCTACCATGTAGTAGCCCCAAATGTTCAATTCTCCAATTGATTTTTACCAGTTGCAAAAAGAAAGGTCTCTTCTACCTCCACCACCATAAGTTGGAGGATGTGAAGAATCTGGCCACCAGCACTCTTTAATTATAGCAGGAAACGAGGAGTAGCATTAAAAATTTAGAGAGTGAGTTGGGATAACTAGCAAAAACTATAGGAAAATTGCAAACCCAAGTCTCCAACTGACTTCCTAGTCAACTAAAGAGGAATCCTAGGGAGAAAGTTTCTACTATCTTTGTGAGGAGTGCTAGGTAAGAAGTAAAGGAGGAGTTGGAAAACAAGGAAGAGCAAGAAAATAAGGATGCAATGCCTCCTAAGGTATGTGATACAAAATTTGTTATTCGTAACCATATTTTAGTTCTTTTTCCTAACAGGGTAGCAAAAAGGGACGATTGAGTGCAGATGGAGGAAAAATAAGTGGAGAAGAAGAAGTAAGAGGAAATTAAAGAGAAGGAGAAAGCGATCCTTGACATCTTTAATAAGGTAGAGATTACTATAGCTCTACTTGAAGCTATTGAAGAGTTTTTAAAGTAGTGGATTATGTAAAGGAAAAATAAGAAAGATGAGGCAAAGGCAAGCATAGGAGAAGGTGTAGGACAGTTCTACCACGAAAGATATTACCTAAAATATAGATCATATTATCTTCTTTATTCCCCACATAATAAATAACATGAGGTATGATCAGTTCCAATTGACTTAGGAGCTTCTGTGAATATAATGCCTTTATCTATTTTTAAGGCTCTTAATTTAAATCCTCTAAAAGTGACTCATGTTATTATTTATTTAAACAATGGGTCTAATGCTTAAATGAAACCTTTAATGATGTCTTGGTGCATGCTAAAAATCTTGTGTTTTTGGCAGACTTTTATGTTATGCTCATGTAGGATAAAGAGTCTTCCATTCTATTGTAGAGACCATTTTTGAAGACATCCCATGCATTGATTAATGTCTATAGGGAAGGGTTGATGATGGAGTGCTGTAAATACACTATAAAATTCAACATCTCCAAAGACATGTGACATTCTGCTAAATGTGAGCCCATTTTAAGGGTGGATGTGGCTAGTTCTTTAAATCTTACATGCCACTCACATATGGAATTTGAGGTCTCTTTGGATGCAGGGTGAAGCACGAAAAAGTATGGGTCAAGCTAGTGACCTTAATCAAGTGCTTGTTAGGAGGCACACCAACCATATCCTATGATTTCTACAATTTTATCTTTTCCAAATAGGTTTAAGTTTGTTCTATTTAGGTTTTTTATTTGCTTTTTGCTTGTTTTGATTGTAGGTGGAAGAGGGTGCTGTGATCTTTCTCAATAAGGCTAACATAGTCTCCACATTCCAAGTTAGTAGTCTTACTCCCATGCCTTTATGTTTTTATTTTGTTTATGGAAGATTAAGGACAATATCCCATTTAAGTTTGCGAGTGGGGAACAAGTTTGATTTTTTATGCACTTAAATTATTGTTAGTCTAAGGGTGATGATTTAAATGTCTTATTTGAGAATGATCTTGAAATTTTATTGATTGTTGATTATGATGCTTAAAAGTAATTAATGTTTTTAATTTGATGGACTTTGATCAACTCTTCAAATGGTCACTAGCCTCAAAATTTTTCGTTTTTATTTTTCTTTTGAGTGTTTGCATGTGTTTTTAGTAGCCCATATGTATGATATTAAGTGTTTAAGGATCTTTTGTATAGTTTATCATATGAATTTGTAAATAGGATGTTTGAAATAATATGTTTAAAAAATACATAAAATGTTAAATAAAGTGAGTGAATTTCACTCCACTAGCTTCAAACCAATGTAAAAGTTGAATTTTATGAGCGATGTTAGTAGTCATTTGAGGGGGTGATCTAACCTAATAACTGGTGCTGTTCATATCAAAATATTCACCTTCACGTCAAAAAGCTAGATGACATCTCAAATAAGCTAAAAGGGAGTAGTGTAGTTGAGTAACTAGGATCATAAATGACAAGATGTTTGTCCTCACATGAAAGGACCAGGTGAACTCCTAAATATTACTCCAAGTTCTAAATATGTTGTGTTTTTTAATTATTTTGAACGTTCTTAATTAAATTAATGTGATGACTATACAAAATGACTTTAATACTTAGTATTATGCATATTGCGTTACCTTTACTAACTTTGTGCCTTGCATGTGATAAAATTGTTTTTAGACAATGATGAGTTAATGAATTGAATTATAGGTATTGATATAATTTTATTCTATCCAATTGGTTTTCAACTTTTGATCAAGATTGATTTAAAAAAAGTTTTTACATCGTTACTTAATGACAATTAATAGTCTAAGTGTGAGGGTATTTGATGAGGGTTTATTATATTGTGATTTATTATGTAATTTCATATGATTTCATCCCTATGTTTAAGGTATAAATGCTCAATTTTTATTTTTTTATTAGATGATAGATTGGATGTATTAATATAAATTCTATATCAAAATACAAAGTTTGGAGAAGAATTTGAGCAAAATGAAGCAAGAAGCAACCTGATAGAGAACAAAACAGAGGTTATTATAGGAGCTAAACTGCGCTATTTAAGTCAAGTAAAGCCACCTTTTAACCCTTTTTCCAGAATGGCGGTTTACTTAAGAGCCATTTAAGTCATTTAAACTATTGTTTAGCATAAAAAATTAAAAAAATAAAGGTAAATTAGTCTTTTAGATATCTATTCATTGGCAACCATAATTTAGCATATTTAAAGATTAAAGAGGAGCATTTTTGTCAGCTTTCGTACCCTATTTAGTAGCCATGCCTTTTTCTTCTTTTTTCCCTTTGTTTTAGTGTCTCAAGCTTTACATTTAAGTTGTAGTTACTTTTAACCATTTTGTTTGCATTTTAACTAGCTTGAACTTCAATTTCATCTTTTTTTTATTCTCTTTAGCTCCTGTTCTACTTACATTTCAGTTTTATTATGATTTTACATGTGGGTTTGTGTTGGATAATGTATGAACCTTTGATTTTAATTAAATAGATTATTTTAATTTTGATTCCAACCTTCATATTTATTAATTTAATATGTTTTCTTCTCATTTATCTCTTGTTTTAATTAATTTCAATGTGCTAGGCTACATTTTCTTTTTGGTAGGAAGATATTGAAGGGATCATGAGTTTATAATTATGAGAATTGAATTGATTTTTTATAGGTATTTTGATTTAAGCTGAAATTAATTTAGAATTAAGGTTAAATGCTATGAATTATGAATTTTTCTATAGGATTGGTCATCCTTTTAATGATTTCTAGTTTAATTACTAGGTATGGGCTTTTGATCCATAATTGCCATTAGCAAATATCATAAGTTGCAATAGGTTAAGTGATTTTGTATATGAAACTTAATAAATTTAGCCTAGAATTTCAACTCTATAAGTTGTATATTATGAGTTTATGTAATTATGACTTAGTTTAGTCATTCCCTAATACTAAATGCTCTCATGCCTTTGAATCTAGATATTGTATACTTCGTTATCATGTGGTTAGGGATAAGTTTGCTATTATACAAGATTTATCTAAAATTAGAGGAATATAAGACATAAGAAATTTTTTATGTCTATAGGCTAGAGTCTTAAAGAATCACATTCTTTACATTTTTTATGATCAATGTAATTAATGAATCCCAAAAGTATCTTCTATTAAGCTTTCTTTTATTTCTTTTGTTTTATTTCTATTTTGCGTTCTTGTTTATGATCATTGCTTTAGTTAGTTGCCTTTTCTATTTATTTTAATCTCACAAAATTTCTTGAGACTTTTATTTCTTTTCATTTTTCTTTTTTACAATAGAAGAAATAACTTTAAGTCACCTTAGCTCTCTGTGGTTCGATCTTGATTCGTCTTACAACATATGAGGCTTAGTTAGTTTTATTATTTGGTAGTTTGCAATGAGTTATCAATTAAATTCTTGGTTTTACATATAGGAATAGTTTTGTCACATTTAGTTGGGATCTTAGTAGCTACATGCTATAATATTTAAGTTGTTTCCTAAGTCAAGGAACTTGTGCATAATAACTATTAGCCACTATATATTCCATTGGTAGTTAATAAACTGCCAAAATTTGCTTCTTACCAAGCTAATAAACTATTGAATTTTTTAGATATTAGAAAGTGTCAGATGTATTATATATATCTAAAAGACTGCTGACATAATTCGCATCAGAATAGCCAATTTGATCTATATAATCATTCTACCATAATCCTAAGGATGATGTACCAACTAAATACCTCATAATTCTCTTAACAACTAAAAGATGAGACTCTTTAGAGCTTGATTAAAACTTAGCACATACACAAGTAATAAACATGATATTATGTCTAATAGAGGTGAGGTATAGCAAACTACCAATCATTCCTCTGTATAACTTGGAATCTATTGGTTATCTTTCCTCATCCTTATTCATCTTAGCAGTCACATTTATGGGGGTTCCTAATGTTTTAGCTTAGTCCATTCCAAATCTTCTTAACAACTTCTTGGTATATTTGGCTTGAATATTGACAATTTCATCTTTCATTTTCCTAATTTATCAACCAAGAAAGAAATAGGGTTTTTCCTATCATAGCCATCTCAAACTTTTGATTCATAAATTTTGAAAAACCCTTACATAATCTCTCATTTTTAGCTCCATAAATTACGTTATCGACATAAGTTTGGACAATTTAAATATCATCATTTTTTTCTCAATAAAGAGAGTTGTATCTATTTTACCCTTTAACAAACCATTTTGTAAAAAGAATGCACTCAACCTCACATGCCAAGCTCTAAGAGTTTGTTTTAAACCATATGAAGATTTAGAAAGCTTATAAACATGGTTAAGAGCCTAATAATTTTCAAAACTAGGTGGTTGCTTTACAAATACTTTGTCTTGAATGAAACCATTGAGAATAACACTCTTAACATTCATTTAATAAAGCTTAAATCCCATATAAGATGAAAATGTTAAAAGTAACCTAATAGTTATAAGTGCAAATTTATCCTTCTAAGCAATTCCTTCTTCTTGATTATCCCACTTAACTAACAATCTAGTCTTATTTCTCACAATATTACCTAGTTTATCAAGCTTGTTTCTAAACACTCATGTCATACCAATAATTTGATGATCATTAGGTCTACGTACTAATGTTTAAACTTTATTCCTGTTAAATTGATTTTTCATTCATGTATAAAACAAACTTTCATCACTAAGAGCTTTATCCATAGTTTTAAGTTATATATGGGAAATAAAAAATAAGGGAAAAGTCTTTTAAGCATGATCTATTATTTTAACATCATCTTAAATTAGGTTTGGAGGGTGATCTTTTTTATACCTTCTCACTCTAGGTAAAATCTCATCTCTTTTATTACCCTCACTTATTTTGACAATTGGTTCACTAGGTCAAGGTGGTTATCTAGGCTATCTTCTTTTTACTCTTCTAAACCTAGTCTCTCTAATTCCTTTAATAAGCCTATATTAACATCATTAACACTCTTCCTCACATAAAAAATGTTTGATTCATTAAATACTATATGCATAGTCTTCTTAATCATCATAGTTCTTTTGTTAAACACTTTATAGGCTCTACTAATAAAGGACTATCCTAAAAATATTCCCTCTTCAATTTTTTCACTAAGCTTACCTAAGTTAATTTTGGTGTTAAAAAAAACTTATATAAAAAAACGTTGAAATAACAAACTTTGGCCTTTTCCTATGCAAAACTTCATAAGGATTCTTATCTATACAAGGTCTTATGTAGACTTTTGTGGATATATGGCATGCATATACTATGGTCTCGAATAAAAAATACTTAAGAAGGCTATACTTATTCAATATTTCACTATCCATCTCTTGCTAGGTTCTATTTTACCTTTCAATAAGTCCATTTTGTTAAGTGGTCTTAGGAGTTGAAAAATTATGAAAAATTCCATTCTCCTCACAATATAATTTGAACATGTCATTCTCTAATTCCCCACTATGATCACTCCTAAAGGATGCTATCATGTAACCTTTCTCAAGTTACACTCCCCTAGTAAACTTAATAAAAGATCTAAAGAACTCATCCTTAATAATAAGAAACATAACCTAAGTGAACCTACTAAAATCATCAATTATCACATAAGCATATAATATTACGCCTAAACTCATAACTTTTTAATAGGCTAAATAAATCCATATCCAAGAGTTCTAAAGATCTAGATGTAATTACAAAATTCTTCTTCTTGAAATAACTCTTAGTTTGCTTCCCTATTTAGTAAACTTTACAAACTTTGTGCTTTTTGAAATTCATCTTTGATAACCTATTCTCAATCTCCCCATTAATTAGGTTGGAAATATGCTCTATGCTTACATTACCTAACCTCTTATGTTGTAGCCAAGCACCTTCATTCATAGACGTAAGGCACTTAGCATCTTGGTTAGAGAGATCATTTAAATCAATGGAATAAAAATTTCACTCTTTATTACCAATAAAAAATATGCTATTATCTACAACTATATAAATAATACAAGACTTTCCTTTAAAAATTACTTTGAAATCCTTATCAAAAAGTTAGATAGCTTATAATGTCTTTCTTTTCCATATTTTCATGTGTTCAATTTCTTTAATTATAAAGTTTAAAGCTATATTTAATGAAAATTAATCTCTTTTTGTATCAAAGTTTGTGTGGGAAATAAGCAGAAAGAATTACAAATATTTTGGAATGAAAAGAGCTAAAAATAATGTTGGAACTAACTGGGCACGGCCTCGTGAAATGATATTCTAAAAGATCCTATTTTGACTTTTTACTCTACATGTGACAGTTGCCACTAAAAGAAACCTTTTTGAAAGGAAATAAAAAAAATAAAAAGATTATTGGAATTTAAAAAAAAAGAAACGTAACTTAGAGGGATTGAAAGCATGAAAGATGTGACCTACACTACAAGCTAGAGAGACGATAGAAAAATAAAGAGGCTAAGAGAAAACATAAGGCAAAAAGCAACAGCTGTAGAAACATGAAAAATAAAAAAAAATAAGAGCAAGGGAGATAAATATGCAACAAGAAGATAGAAAAAATGGGAACGTTCCAATAAAAATACTTGTATGCATAAAAAATTCTAGGTTCAATCGGGTAAATGAATTAAAAAGGACAAGTTTTGGTGGATGGTGCTACTACAGTAGCCACCATTGACTTTGGAACCCTAAGCAGACTGTCGATGATAATTCATAGGAAGATGAGGATGACGAGAAGTCATCGTGGCCCTTATGCCTTAGGAGACACACGTGCTACAATGGCCAGAAACGATAAATAGTAGAAACATTACATAGGAAAAACAAAACCATGATGTTTTGTAGCTAAACCTTTATTTCTTGGTTAATGAATCCCAATTATGAACTTTGATTGTTGTGAGACATTTGTTCTTTAAATAATTTTATTTATTTATTAAGTATGAATTATTTTTAAGATTATTTTTTGATTGTTTGATTTTATAGTTAGGTGTGCAACTAGTATGCGGTTTTAGTCAATCAATTGCTAGATTATTTAGGTTGACGTTCAATTCTTCTAAGTAAAAGTAACAATTATGATTTTTTTGTATTACATTAGTGATATGATTATAGGAAAATGGTTTTTTATGCTAAATATTCAGAGTGTATATATTGTCTAGTTCATCGATCTTCTTGACTAATAAACTTATTAATTAATTAAATTTGAGATCGCATCCAGATTGTTGATTAATAAGGGTTACTTTGAATACATGTTTTGGCTAAATAAATATAAAAGTAGATAGGTAAATAAAATTTCTACGACAAATGCTTAAACAATAAATTAATTATATTTAGTGTTGATGATCAACATAAGTTCAAAAATGAAGGAGACTAGAGACTAAGATTTGTTATTATTTATTGTTAAAATTTTCATTATTTTGCTATCCGTTTTTTTTTCAATTTAATATTTCAATTACATTTTATTTAATTCATTATTTTAAACCCTCTTTTTATTGTGTAACTACTAACATTAGAATTCCTTATGGGAACGATCCCAACTCTCCACTATTACGTGAATTTGTGTTATAGTACGATGGTTTCTTTCTATATTTGGTTGCAGACCAAAATATTCACCACTAACACATAACAAATTATGCCTTAAATCATCTAATAAAAAAACATTCTTAATAGTTGCATTTTCTTACCAACTTTATCATTGCCAATTACCTTACCCTTAGCATTATATTCTATGACACATATCTTCTATCTTTGCTTTTTAATGAGATGAATTAAGAAACATGTCCCCTCATATGCCTATAATACCCACTATTTACATACCCTTTGTACTCTTGAATTCCTACAAACAAATTTATTCCACTTTAAATACCTATATTAATTTGGGTCCTTCAGGGTTGAACACCTTTCTATTACTTATGCCCTTAGGTTAACTATGAAACCTTGATTGTTTATCAAAGAAAAACCTTTCAACATGACTAAATCATCCATAATAATCATAAACATATGGAACATCATAAAAATGCAAATGTGGCCTAAAGTTGTTCTAATATGCATTTCTAGGTGCTTTATTCCTAATTGTCCTACTTTGGTATGGTTTTGCCTAGAATATAAATGACCCATGTTCCATGGCCTAAAGTGAGCATGAGGCACGTTCCTAAATGATTGGAAATGCATTTGGGTGCATGAACATATGTTAACTGAATTTACCTTATTAATGGCCTATATGCATTTTTTTGGAATTTTTTTGTGTGAAGAATTTATGCCTATATTTGGTAGCATGCTTCTTAACCCTAGATATAGGTCTTGATGAGTACATAAAAGCATGATGATTTTTCCTAGGTTGATTTCTAGATATGGATGCACTATTGTCAACGGATGGGCTAGGAGTATGCTTTTCATCTAGGTTCTTTCTCTTTATAAAGGTAGTCTTGGCATTAGAAGTTCCACTACCTTGAATGAAGCTTAAGTAGTGCCTATCATTTGAAATTCTCTAAGATCTAAGAATGCTATCCATCGTCTCCTTACCATTAGTGAATTTTTCTAATTATTCCTTTAAGGATTTCTCCTCATTCTTCAAGAATCCATTTTCACGTATGACCTTCTTCCTATCATCATCAATAACCACACTTTTGGCTTCTAAATCATGTAAATCATTTTTTTCTACCATTTTCTATTTTAGATCCATTCACTAACATCATTCATCCCTTGTAATTGGAAGATAACTTCTTCCTTTTCAAATTCTAACCTTCTAAACATTTAACTAAATATTCAAAACTTAATTTATTTCCACCGTTGTCAAAAGTTAACTCCTCATCATTTTGTTCTTCCTTTATGACCTCGAATTCCAAATTCTTCCTCTTGGTTGCTACTTCCTCCATATTTTTCTCTTTAAGCCTTATCTCATATGTGAGGAGTGAGCCAGCTAAGTCCTCTAATGGTAGCACATTCAGATATTTTTCCTGGTGGATAGTGATCACCTTTGCCTAGGTAAGGACCTAAGATTTTTTTTAACAAACTTAACATTAGAATATGTATTTCCTAAACTTGTTAATGTGTTAATAATTCAATGAATCTAGTATACATTCTTGAAATACTCTCATCATAATTCTTGGAAAACAATTCATATTTATGAATAAGTATGGAAATCTTACTCTCCTTCACTTAATTGATTTCCCTAAGTGTAATATCAAAAGTGTGTAAAATTCTGTGCGCTATCTCATACATTAAAACCCTATTAAACTCATTCCTACTAAGTGAACAAAATAAAACGTGGACATCCTTATTATTTAATGAAATTTATCTCTTATCATCATTTTCTAGACTTCTTTAAACTAAGGGACTCTTTTATCACTAACCCCTTTTGTGGGAATGTATGTCCTATTGTGAAAAGTATCACAAATTTCTATATTTTCATCTATTATGAAGAATTTCAAGCTAGTTTTCCAATAGAGATAATCATTCTCATAATACTAATGTTGTGCCCCTCTTGGCTAGATGAACCTATCAAGCATTCCTTTTTAGATCGTTTTCCTCACAATTTTGTTAGAAAATAATCAAACACTAGTGAGCCTAGCTTTGATAACAATTATAACTTCTAAAGGAACTTAAGATTCAGGGGGTAAATTAAGTGTTGTAAAAAGAATTTTCTTATACTAACAACATGAACAATTTAAGCCAATTCAACCATATGCAATCCCTATATTACGATTGAACCTAAATGATATGCTAATGCTTATGAAAATATAAAATTTTTTTGAATATGAATCAATAACACAATAAATAACAATTGAAGAGCTCAAGGATGAGAGGATTTATACAATATTTATAGAGGTTTAACTAACCAACTTTAGCCTACATACCCTCTTTAATAATAATAATCTTAGAAAATTGTCACTAACTTATAATAACAAGTACAATATTTTTTTATGTGAAAAAAAACTTTTAAAACCTAAATCTTCCCTTTGGAAGATGAATAAGAACCTTTAAAAAATCTTTTTCAAGGAAAAGAGGAGCCAATATAAGAATAACCAACCTAATAAATGAAAAAAAAATCCCTTTTAAAGTAATCAAACAGACCTTCAATGGTTTTTCACTTAAAACATAACAATCAATGGCCTCTTATGCTTTAAAATATTAAAAAATGAACTATGAACCTCTTGAAAACTTAATGAAATAGAAAATGATGGATTGGAATCATAATAAATGCATTTGATGAGTGAAATATGAAGATTGAAGACGAAGAACTAAGAATGCTTTAGAACTTTGGTATATATGACTTTGTAGGCTTAAAGCTCAACTAAAATTGCATAAAGATAAAAACAAATGCATCAAAACACTTAGTTATAATGTTCCTGTGGTAAAAGAGTTGTTAAATAAATTTTCTAGCTATTGGAAGAGAGAAAACATCAAGTTTCTAAAAGAAAGGAAATAACTATTCCATATTTTACACATAATTGGTTAACCTATAGGCTGGATCAGTCTGTCAGTCAGTAGTCGACTAGTTTTCTTAATTAATTGATTGATTATTGCTTATACAACACATTGGTCGACTCTTAAAAGTACTTACTGACCATTAACCTGGAAAATTAAGTTCCAACTTTTATTAAAGCATAAAACTCGTCAAATACATCTTCAAATCATTTCTTTCAAAATCAATTCAATTCAATTCAAACAAGTTACAAATCACCCCCTAAATGAATTTGAATACCAAAACCTAAAAGTTAAGATTAAAAATAAACAATTCTTGGTTTATGATTAATTTAACACATATTTAAAAGTTTTGGCTTTAAAGCAATTCAAAACCAATTTATACACATTCTTAACTTATTTCTTTTTCTTTAAAAATAATGCACTCAAGTTTAAAATGCATTTTAAGAATGTTTCAGTATCTAGCTTTATTTGAGGGCTTTAAACTTAAAATTGGACCTATTTAGTGAAGTTTTATTCAAATTTGAAACTTATAAATGCATTTTGTAAAATTTGGGCCTAAAGATTGTATGAGCTTTAAGAAAAACTTGCTAACAAATTTAAATTTCCTAACTAAAAGGTATTGGAGCTTCCATAATTCTTATTCTTCCCTAATTTTCAAATTTGGCCTTAGCGTCCAAGCTTTTCACTTTGAATAATTCACCAAATTTATCTATCCTTTAATCATACACCAATAACTAAAATAAATAGTAAAATTCATGAATTTTTATCATTAAAAAAGATTGGAGCATCCATTAGTTTAAAAAAAAGAAGAAATAAAGGATAATAAAATCTGAATAACCTAATAAAAAGACAAAAGACAACAAATAGTTGAGCCAACTAAAAATGTACAACATAATAACATTAACCACTAGATGCTAAAATTTTCAACTATAGATTCTCTGAGATCTAGTTAATCTGCTCCTACTGGATATTAAGCTTATCGTTAATCTTGATAAGTAGGCTACGTAATGCACTCATAGAAAGTTGAGAAATGAGCCCTATGTAATGGATGTGTTGGAGTAGGTGTTGACTCGGAGGACTCCTCCTCAATGTCTATATTAGTTCCCTCAACAGTATCAGAGTAGAGGCTATGGGTTTGAAGAACTACTTATTGCTCAAAGGATCTATGTGTAAGTTATGCCAATGGGCTCAAATCTTACCATACTTCCATTGCTTCAAACTTGAGATATGGTTGAACTACCCAGAAGATGAATAAGGGCCTCTCCCTCAAGGCTAACTTCGAGGTTAATGAAGTTTTTAGTAAGTAAGCATAAAAAACAGAAATTTTTGTATTTCCTCTAAAATTGAATCAAATTCCTTATATACAGGACAATAAAGCTTACTAATGATAGTCTTCACAACGTACCTAATCCATGCAACTTCTTACATAAAATATAGGTATCTTGAAAATATATCTCATTTAGTTCACTGGCTTTAAATAGGAAATTGACATTGAGTATTGCTACTATGATCTGCTTATGAAACCTTAACTGAAATGTTAGATACAAATGATTGTCGATGACTTAGCTCATCCTTTATTCATCCAAGCATCTATTAGATTATAATCTAGGTATATGACAATATCATCCCAAAGTGTATTATGTTGCTAATTTTATATCAATCGCTCATTAGGTACACCTAACAGAGTAGAAAAATAATCAAGAACAATAGTAATATGTGCACTTTACACGAAGGACCTAATCTTAATGATATCCTTCTCTACTTTTTATTCTATATTAGCACAAAAGTCACGAACTAGGTTTGGATAGAGGGGCTCATCTAAGTGTAACACTAACTCCCATCCTAAGAATTGAAGTGTATACGAGATGTTGAACACTACATCAACTACAGGTGTCAAGGTACAACGCATCATAATCCTATTATGGATGTGGCCTTCATGTCACCTGGTGCCATAGAACTACACTAACTGGGTAAAATTTGTTTAATCAATCACCAAAATATTTTGTTAAGGTCATCAAAAAGTGCCTTTGGTAACCAAGGTGCTATCTATTGTTAGAACATTTAGACGTTACGAGGATAAAATGGTCAAGAAGTTTAGATAAGATATATCTAATTTTAGGGAACCCAGTAAATTTGAAATCTACACTAAAATATTAAGGGAAAAATCTATGGAATAAAGCTGGAGTGATAGTAAGATAGACATATACTAGCGAAGAGAGGATAAAAATGGAAGGAGAATTGGAATAGAAAACAATACCCAAAACTAGAGAAAAAAACAAGGATTCACATAGAGATAAGTGGATTACCATAGATAAGAGTGGGATAAAATTTAAGGGGCTTAAAGGAAAGAATTGTATTACGACAAGGAAGAACATAGGGTTCCTCAAGCAAAAATGGCATTGTCTAAGAATTAATATGACATTAATCATGCATTAATGGTAAAGATAAAGAAATCAACAAGAGAGAATATATACATTAACTCTCCATAAGATGCCAATGAAAGGACCTAATTGAATTACTTTGCAAAGAATTAACTACTCGAAGCCCTTACAACAACTTGTTGCACTGGTTTCTATTAAGATCAAATTAACTAAATTAATTACCAAATATAACATTTGAAACATTTTTTCTCCAAATAAAGTTAGAACTAACTAACCGACAAGTATACCGATCATAGACAGTAAACTGAGTGTTTTTAGACTCGAATTATCATCCTATGGAGATCACTTATAACCAAGAGTAAGGAAAATGGATCACAATTATCTAAAGATTCCATTTTGAATGATTAATTAAACTAAATTTACCAAACTAGACTAAAGGACTTACAACTTTGTAAAGAAGACTATCTTTGAAATTTAAAGTTGCTTAATGGATTAAATGGTCAAGGAAATGATTTTCAATGATCTAAATAGATTAATTAATTATCAAGGGACTTGTCCTAGGGCAACTTCTCTAAATTAAGACAAGATTATGATTAAATCAATATCTTTTCTCTTAATTTTGAAATTTAAAGTTTGGTCCACTCTTAAATCAACAAAAAAAAATGGCTTAAATGACAAAAAGCTTAATCTAAATATTTGTATTATCATATTACTGCCCTCAAGGTCAATCATTGGTCTTATTGATTTAATTGTGTTTGATTCTATATATCCTATGATTTGATTACCCTCTCTCGAGAGCTAATTAATTAATCCTAATTTAAATACTCAAAAGTTAAATTATACCTCTCTGTTCACAATGCTACTCCTAAACAGTGCAATTGGATTTGAAGCAACCTTAAGAACAATAAACAAGTAAATAATATCCCTCTTTAATCACCTATTAATATGATAATTGTAGGTCCATTAGCTCACCAGCTGTCATTGCACTCAAATAAATCAAACTAATCTTTTAACTCGAAGTGATTATAGGCTCAACAATTAACACAAATATCTATGTATTAAGTCAATAGGGTAAAAGTTAGATAAATAATTCAAGAACAATCCCTAAACAATATTTAGCAATCTGTAATCAATTTCAAGAAAACACTATTTAGATTAAACATCAAAATGGAAATAAAAGAAAAAATAAAACTAATGATGATAATGATGGCCCTCTTACTAGAAATCTGGACAATATTTGTTAAATCTTAATTCTACTCCTTAATCTTTAGTCTCTTCATGTTGTTCCCTTACAAAAACCCTCTATTTTTTCTTGAATTTTCCCTAGGTCAAGAATGGTGGCTGCTATGGTTTTCCCACTTCTTTTCTTGACCAAAAATAACATAGAATTGACTTAAATGCGTCATCCTACCATGTCAACTTTTCCAACTTTAACCTTTACTCAGTATTTTCACTAATTTTTTGTATGAAAATCTCCAAATGTTGTGCCATTTGATATGTAGGCCTTGAACATGATGTTATAACACCCTATAAAATTTAATAACATTTAAAGCTTTATAAGTGTATCTAATGCCTTCCAAAATTCAGTTGTACCAAATATTTTTCCTCAGCTAAGCTTATTTTGATTTATCCTTTATGCACTCTTCATGACTAATCATATAGCCCTAATATTTGATATGGGGCCTCTTAACTTGATTCTCTAACTCTTTAACTTGGTTCCATGTCTCTTATAGGTCTATAGGTGCCTCATAAGTCAATTCCACTTAAATTTGCATTAGATATTCATACCAATGTGATATGATTCTTCCCTAAATTCAACAAACATTACATTAAAACATATAAACATCATAAAAATAATAGAATAACATAAAAAAAGTTTAAACCATGCAATTATCATCCTAAACATGCACACTAACACAATAAACCACTATGGAATTAACTTCTACTGCAATTCTATCAATAGGACTCTTCTAGTTGGATACAACACATCATATCTAACAAGATAGAAATTATATACCAACTTAGAAAACTACATCCTTATCCTTGAAAATCTTTTCTATCTTCTGATGATTCTTCCACGAGGTTTTTATCTCTTAGAGTTAATGTTTATCATAAAGTGATCTTTATGTTTATCCTACCACTTTACCAAGTGCCACGTCATCTGGTTTCCACTTTATTATTGATGTGTTTTCTATGTCATCATCTACCTATCCACACATAGGTCCATCAATGTATGTCTATGATAAAAAAAATTTGGCATGATCATAGCTCACTCATGGTGTAGTCTTATCGCCGCATATCTAAATATTTGCATAATCCAAGATAGAGTAAAAACTCATCGAATTTATAGACCTTCGTCCTTTCTCACCTAAGTCAAGTTCCTATGCATGCTCTCAGGCATCTTCAAGTCTTGCATGCCTTCTCAAAAAATGGTGCATCCTTGAGTCTCATATGATTTAGTTAGCCAATCATACATGGTCTCACATTATAATATTATGTTACACTGAAGATTTCTACCAATGCATACTAACGTTTCCCAATATGTATTGAATCTCACTTAATCTCGAGATCTTCACAGACACATCCCACTTTGATTGCCTACTCACAAGCCTTTGTCTTATACCCTCAATGAACATGATTTCCTTATATTGACTCATATGCTAACCATTGGCCAAGCTTCAACAACACTCATATGATATTGTTGCTTTGGCTTTAAGGTTGTAATAAACTATCTCTACTAAAAGAATTTGAAGCCCTTATTTAAATAATCTATTGGCACTCCTTTACGAGTGATTCCCTCAAAGACTACTTGGCTAAATCTAGAAGATAGAAGCAAGTCTTTGCATCCATAAGCACCTCATCCTCTTACCATATACCCAATTTTTTAGGTTTGCATGGGTGCTCCTTTATAAGGCTCATCCCATCTAACTTGCTAATATAGACTTCTTCCATCGAGCCTTGTCCATCTCCTTCTACTTAATCCTTCATGACAATGGAGTTGAGATGCTCCTCGCCTCTCTTCCATTTCAAGAATTCTTGAGTATAGTATGTCCCTTTGTAAATAAAGAAAGTTATCTTTCCCTTAGACTACTTCTTCACCATACTTTAAGAATTTTTCTTTTCCTTCTTTTTGCTTTTCTCCTTTCCATCCCAGGTTCCTTCATTCTTCTTGGCCTCCCAAATAGGTCGTTGCATATGGAGATTCCTGAAGGCATTTCTTACCACTATTATGCTAGGGAGGTCCTTAACATTTTTCCTTTGAAGGTTCATTTATGCACATCCTTGCAAGGCACTTACTAAGTTAAACAAATTGTCCTCCTATGACATGTTTTGAATGTTTAACATTAAAGATGAGAATTTCCCTACATACTTCAAAACTAATCTATCTTGCTTTAATCCCTTCAAAGCTTCCTTCACGAGCCATGAAGTGTTGTGGGGGAGGAATTCACCTATTAGCTCCTTTTTCATCTTCTTCCAAGTGTTTATGTGAGGATTACCCATACTAATTTCAGTAGAGGTTCGAGTTCACCACCATAGCTTGGCATCACCCACTAAGTATATTGTTATGATTGACATCTTCTTTGAGTCTTCTACCTTTGCTGCTGCTCTATATCCCATAAAAAATTCTTGAACTCCTTGGCACTCCTCTTGACCTAGTACTTACATCCTATAAACTTCCTCGTGGGATCGATACTCGGAGTCTTAAATATACTGCATTTTATTACTTGATTCGACCGGTACGCTTACCGAATGTTGGTCTCAAATTCTTTTATTAAATTGTGCATGAAAGATAGAGTAATTTGAGCTAATTTTGTATATGGCCAACTGCAATCACTTCTTCTCCAGAGCTTTAATTTAGTCCAAGAAAGGAACTTAGGTTCTGATACTAGCTGTTATAGAGGCATTTTAGGTCACCAAACTTCAACACAACTCTTCCCTACCTTTGCTCAGCAATCTAGATTATATTCTCTTAAGCAAGATCAACCTTCCCCAAGTAGATGCCACTGAAGAAATCTGTTAGCCCTTGAACACCTCATGTGCACACTCTGCTTTAAGTGTTTCACTCATACATGCATAAATCGCACATGGGTTTAACAAGATTAGAGATAAAGAAATTTAAAAGAGAGAATATATGATTGAAACAATCCTTTCATTGACTTGAAAAATTTGAAAAAAAGAAATATGTACCTCCTACTCGAAGCATTTTATAAAGAACTCCCTATTTAAAGCCTTTACAAGAACGTTCAATAAAAACTCTTAACTCTCTCCTTTAGAATCTCTTAAATTAATTGAGCCTTGGCTCTAATGAGCTATTTAAGATTTCTTGGTTTTGGATATGGAAAAGGACACTACAATTCCTGTTATCTTAGGACTACCATTCATGGCTACTATCAGGGCACTAATCGATGTGCATAGAGGAAAGCTCATTCTCAGACTTCAAGATGAAGAGATTGAGTCTAATTTTTTTTAGCAATGAAGAATCCTTCTATCCTGGATTCATGCAACTTCATTGATGTTTATGATACTCCAAGTGATTCATCTTAGTATCTTTGCTCATATCTAGTGTAGAAGGATTTAGTGCATTGATGTTCTGAAGAAGTAGAGGAAAGTGAAGGTAAAGAAGTTGTGGAAAAGTTAGAAGTGGGAAAGGAGACATCGAGTTTGATTCAATCTAGAAGGTTTAAGCATTTAGATAAACCAATTCAATCCCTTCTAAAACCCTCTATTGAAGAACCACTAACTTTGGAATTAGAGAGCATCAAAATGCTTTAGGATGGACCTTACCAGATATTAAAGGATTAAATCCTTCCATTTGTACGCATCAAATATTCATTGAAGAAGGAAGTAAACCTTTGGTCCAACCTCAGTGCCGGCTTAACCCAAATATGAAGGAAGTGGTGACAATGAAGTAGTCAAGCTCCTTGATGCCGGTGTTATTTATCCCATTTCTAACTCTATATGGGTCAGTCTAGTTCAAGTAGTATCAAAGAAAGGAGGGACTATAGTGATAAAGAATGAGCAAGAGGAATTAATTGCCCCAAGGAAAGTCACTGGTTGGCGTATGTGTATTGATTATCATAAATTAAACGACATTATAAGAAATGATCACTTTCCTTTACTCTTTATCGATCAAGTCATTTAAAGGTCAGTTAGGCATAGTTTTCATTGTGCCTTAGATGGATATAATGGATATTTGCAAATTCGTGTTGCCTCTAAGGATCAAGAAAAGACAACATTTACATGTCTGTTTAGAACTTTTACATATCAGCGTATGCCTTTTGGTTTATGTGATGCCCCTACTACTTTTTAGAGTTGCACGATAGCAATTTTTGCAGAAATGATTGAAACTTGCATTGAAGGGTTCATGGATGATTTTTCTGTACTTTATATTTGGTACATTCTTCGATAAATGATTGGAGAATATAGAGAAAGTGTTTAGGAGATGTAAAGAAACCATCTTGGTTTTGAATTGGGAAAAATTCCACTTCATAGTGTAAAAGTGCGTAGTTTTAGGTCATTAGTTAACTTCATGAAGCAGATCCAGCTAAAGTAGAAGTAATTACTTAACTTCCACCATCTCATTCATTTCGAGCAATTACGAGTTTTCTTGGACATAATGGATTCTATAGGCAATTTATCAAGGAATTTTCGAAGATAACAAAGCATCTTACCGAATTTTTTACCAAGGATGCAATTTTTAACTTTGATGATAAGCGTATATGTTCTTTTCATTTGTTAAAAGATAAGCTCATGAGTGCTCCTATTTTGGTATCACCTGATTGGTCTCTTCCTTTTGAATTGATGTGTGATGCAAGTGATTTTGCAGTTGGTGCAGTACTTGGCCAAAGGAATGGAAAGCTTTTCCATTCAATCTATTATGCAAGTCATACATTAAATGATGCTCAAAAGAATTACACCACTACTTAGAAGGAGATGTTAGCTGTGGTGTTTGCAATTGATAAGGTTTGGTCCTATTTGGTTCTTTCAAAGGTAATAGTTTATACGGACCATTATGCATTAATGTACCTAATGAAAAAGCCAGATTCTAACCTAAGATTGATTAGATGGATTCTCCTTTTACAGGAGTTTGACATCGAAATCAGAGATAAGAAAGCGAAATAAAATTTTGTGGTAGATCACTTATCTCATTTAAATGAGATCGTAATGGATAGAGGAGAAAACTAAGACATAAGGGAGGTGTTTCCTGAAGAACACTTACTAGCCATGCTTACTTTACGATGGTATATGTATATAGTGAATTACTTGGCTGGTAATGTTATACCTCCTAACTTCTCATACCAATAAAAAATAAATTCTTTATGGAAGTTACAAAATATCTTTGGTACGACCCTTTTCTTTATATGAAATGTGCAGATGGAATAATTCGAAGAAGTGTTCCTACTGTAGAAATGCCTTTAATTCTTAGTCATTTCCATTCAAAGGAGACTGAAGGACACTTTGGCTCTATTAGAACTACTCATAAGGTGTTAAAGTGTGGTTTCTATTGGCCTACATTGTTCAAGGATGCATTTTATTTGTTAAGTCTTGTGACAATTGGCAAAGGGTCGGAAATATTTCAAAGTGACATAAGATGCCACTGAACAACATTTTAGTGTGTGAATTTTCTTATGATTAGGGGATTGATTTCATGAAACCATTCCCATCATTATACTCAAACCAATACATCTTAGTGGCCATTGATTATGTGAGTAAATGGGCTGAAGCAGTTGCTCTTCCAACGAATGATGCAAAAGGTGTAGTTCTCTTTCTTAAAAATAACATTTTTATTCGATTTAGGACACCTAGAAAAATTATAAGTGATGGGGGAACACACTTTTATAATAAGAAATTTGAGTCCCTCTAATCTAAGTATGGTGTTACACATAAGATAGCTACACATTATCATCCTCAGACTAGTGATCAAGTTGTGATATCTAATCGAGAGATTAAGAAAATTTTTTAAAAGATCGTTAGCTCTTCAAGAAATGATTACTCATTTAAGTTGGATGATGCACTGTAGGCATATCGAAATGCATATAAGACGCCCATTAAAATGTCTCCTTACAAGTTGGTGTATGGTAAGGCTTGTCATTTTTCAGTTGAATTATAGCAACGTGCCTGTTGGGCTATTCATTTTCTAAATTTTGACTCAAAGAACTTTGGAGAAGAAAGATCGTTGTAATTGAATGAGTTTGATGAGTTTCATCTTGAAGCTTATGATAACTCAAAATTGCATAAGGAACGAGTTAAGAGGTGGCATGATAACCATATCATTAACAAAGAATTTAAAGTTGGTGATAAAGTCTTGATGTATAATTCGAGATTGAAGTTATTTTTGGGCAAGTTAAGATCAAGATGAACCGGCCCTTATGATGTGATCAAGGTTTATCCATTTGGAACAATTCAAGTCACTAATGGTCACTCATCTTCCAAGGTTAATGGGTAAATAGTGAAAATGTACATCCTTAGTTCAGTAAAGGAGGCAAATTGATGGATAATCCAATCCATATTATTAAGACTTGAGTTTGGAAGGATCTTGAGGTGAAATTGGATGAAAATTGGGCATTTAGAGGTGTAGAAAGACCACTAACAGTGGTTTATTAGCCCACCATTAATGGATGAACAAGCCACCATTTATGCATTCATTTCTGGAGCATTAATGGCGACCTATTCATCTTATAATGGCACCATTGTAGGATGAACATGGTACCGTTAAAGGATGAATCTAGGATAAAAACGATGCGATTTCACTATCCATCGTCTTCAACCTTTCATTCTTCCTAAAACCGCTAAATCGCTTCTATCTTCAAATCCTCATAACTTCCTCAATTCTTAAGCAATCAGTGTGTTCTTGGTGTCTATTTGTTGAATTTTTCCTCCTCTATAAGAATATGCCATTAATTCATTCTAAAAATCAATCAATTTTTCATAATATTCTCTGAACTGATTCAGATCTATTTTCAATTTCAAGGTATAATTCTCAATTTTCTATTAATCTAGGCCTCCAATTGATTGGTTTTTGGTATCATTGTGTTTACAATTTCATTAGATTTCTATTGATACCAATTTAATTTAATATTATTCTTATCAGAAAATCGAGAATATTCTAGTAAAAAAGGGAACATCTCGGCAACCTTCGCGGGAAATTTTTTTTATTATTCTTAACATTTTTTAACTCATTTGCATATGTTTATTAAACAGTTTCTAGTCAAATGGCTCCTAAGAGGAAGAGATTGGCTTTCGATCCTATTTGACTCACAACTTAAGACAATTTTGACTCGTACGAGGTGCATAAGGGAAATGATTTTATCGTTGAGCGTCCAATCCATTTGGACTTGGAAGCTCATTTTAACATATTTGGTGCCTTTCAGACATTAGGATGAGAGTCGATCCTCACACTTGCAGGTCCATTTTACCCTAATTTAGTTCACGAGCTCTACGCGAACATGGAGGATAAGGGTGACGTTGACACAATCGAGATTCACTTAACAATTAGAGATATTCCTGTTCACATCACTCAAGCTTCTATTTTTACTCTATTATGAGTATTAGATAAGGGGGATGTCTTTGTTAAGGCCAAGGATATTTTCCATGGTGATTTGATTACTTTGGATCTATCCTTTTCCATTGTTGCTCCTAGGGACGTAACATTATGACTAATAAAGGCAATTATAATATGCTTCTGAGCCTCTAAAGCAGCAGTGATATAACCTCGGGCATCCTTAATTTTGTCTTTATTAGTAATAATGTTGTGTCCCGAGGCAGTGGATTAAATAAGATGTAGTATATAGACGTCTATCTTTTCTATAATATGCTGCATGGATTAGGTGCTATCTCAAGGTTACCTTTAGCTAGCTTCATTATTTTGTCTATGAGGGATGTAGTGAAGATTAAGAGGCCCAGCAAAAATTTTTGCTTTCCTTGTTCATTGATGAGGATATTTAGGAAAGCATGAGTTCCTTTTGATTCTATACAGCCAGACGATCGTACTCACCACAATATGATCAATGAAGTTTTGTTTAAGCTGTGGCAATTTACTTATCAAAGTGTTTAGTGGCGCCAACTTCAGGATGGTGAGGTACCTAAGGATCCACTTGATGATGCTGCACAACTCGAGGTACCTGAGGATATAGGTAAGGCTTCATCTGAGGCCACTCTGAGCATTCTTCAACCTTGCCTATATTTGCCTGCTGGTATTCCAGTCCCACCATTGCCAGCTGCTTTTGGTGATTCTCAGGTTACTATTCTTTAGTACCTGATTAACATGGAGACTCACCTAACATCTGAGCTTTCAAAGTTTCACTCAACTTTATTTTCTGAGATGTCTCGAAGTTTCGATGGTTTTCAACATAAGATTGATGATTTGACTATATGTGTTAGGGCCTTGAGGAATATCAAGGTTCATGGGATGCCGATGATCCTTCCTTTTAGTTCCTTTGGTTATTCACATAATTGTTTCAGTTTCAATTTTATAGTATAAGTTTCCTTTTCAGAGTGTAGGTTGTTTTCAGATCTATGAGCTACATTTTGTCCTTTGGCTACTTTATTGTATTTGGGTTACATATTTATATGAGTGGAGCATTCTTTCATTATCATTTATGTTTTCTACTTTTGATTTTTTTATTTCCTACAAATTCACTAATGGATCTTCAATTCTATATCAAATGGGTGTATTTCTTTCCCTACTCTCATACATTATGCTTTTAACTTTATTTATCAAACATTGAGGACAATGTTTAGTTTATGTGTTAGGGCCTTGAGGAATATCAAGGTTCATGGGATGCCGATGATCCTTC
>JAOXYD010199099.1:0-22483 GCA_028565735.1 Pinacopodium congolense | reverse complement strand
CTTCCGAAGGAGTTCTTATTACAGACATTTTATAATGGTGTGAATCCAACTACAAGAGGGACCATAGATGCAGCTGCTGGTGGATCATTGATGAGAAAAACTATTGATGCTGCTCATGACCTTTTGTAGGAGTTGACAAGCAACAGTTGCATGTGGGCAAATGAGCGGAGTAGGCCAAGATTAAAAGAGTAGAAAGGAATGATACCACTTGACACGGCGACAGTCTTGCAAGCACAGATTACCGCAATCACCAAACAAGTGAGTAACATGCAAGGGGCATCCTCATCTACTGTAAAGGCTATGCAATTTCATTGTGAGCTTTGTGGTCAAGACAATCATGACACTGTAGGATGTTTCTTAATAAGCGTTGGTAACACTGAAGAGATAAATTTTGTGAGTCAGCAGCAAAGAGGTAAGAATCCATACTCTAATACTTACAATTCGGGGTGGAAAAACCATCCCAAATTTTCTTAGAGTACTAACAGTGCAGGTAGCCAAGCGAGAGCGCAAGGACCTCCGGGGTTTCAACAAGATCGTTGTAGTGCAAATGAGAATAAGCTAATTAGGATAGTAGAGGCATTAAGTGCCAAGCTTGACCAGATGGAAGACAATTATAAGAGGTCGGAAGCCAGGAATGCTTCATCCATCCATAACCTGGAAGCCAAGTGTGACCAAGACAACAGGAACAATGCTTTATTGATCCATAACTTGGAGGTATAGGTAGGTCAACTTACTAATGCTATGTCTGCTAGAAGTGTAGGTAGCTTACCAAGCAATACAGAGGCCAACCTAAGGGAACAGCTTAAGGATATTACACTTCGAAGTGGCAAACAGTTGCAAGAGCCGGTTGTGCAGAAGGATAGTCAAGAGAAAGGGAAAGGCAAGGAGATAGAAGATGAGAAGAAGGAAGATAAGGAAGGAGAAAGACCCTATATACCACCACCACCGTACAAGCCCAAGATTCCATATCCGTAGAGGGTGAGGAAACACTAGGTAGAGTCTCAGTTCTCCAGTTTTTTGGAGAAACTGAAGAAATTGCAGATTTATTCGTCATTAGTGGAAGCTTTGGAGTGCATGACCAAGTATGTGAAGTTTCTTAAAGACATACTCACGCACAAATGCACTTGGGAGGATAATCAGATGGTGACCTTGACCACTAAATTTATATAAAAATGAGCATATAATAGAATATAAAACATGTTAGTCTATTAATCTGTTATACAGAAGTGGGTAACGGGACTAATTCAGGAGATTTCGTGATCGGTATCACAGAACAGGAGAGACATATGTCGCAATAATAGAACACACCAAAGTATCAGTAATAGGAGACATCGAAGCATTAGTGACAGAAGACACCGAAGTGTCACAGGAGCAGCTGCAGACCCTTATAGTCATGCCTATATACTGATAACTAGAATTTGACAGTATTTCAAACAAAGCATATTCATTTCAAAATTCTAATGTGAGGAAAACACATACAAATTTATTCCATTTTTGTTCAATATGGCATATTCTTTAATTCACACAAATAGAACACACTTCCAACACGATCTCAATTATCAAACGCCTCGGACACTTGATGGTTTGGAATTAACACAATATCATCGCAAAAATTCTCCATTCACAAAAACCTATATCCAAGTCATCATACATTATTCGTTAGAATTCATTCATTCATGAACAACCTTGGTGTTTAAGCTAGTGACACCTAAATAGTGATGAAGCAAGTTTCTGCTAGAGTATTCCAGCTCTCTTCATTCTTGTTTTCTCTCCACCAAAAAACCTCCCATCTTCTCTCAATTTCTGTTGGAGTTTGGATCATAAGCTTTGTATGTGTTGGCTATTTGGAAACTTGGTTTAGCTAGATTCTTGGAGTTGGATTAGAATTTTAGGAAGGGAAGGGAATACTAAACTTGGTATCATGTTATACCATGTATTTTTGGATGTTTGATACATATATCTACAACTTTCATGAAGTAATTGAATTTGATTTATGTCATTAGGGGGTTTGAAAATTGGTTTGAAGTTGAGTTCTAGTTTCTGTTCACGTTTGAGAGTAGTCTGTAGTATAGAACAATTGTGTGAAAAGGATCAAGTGTTATGCATTTTTTAAAAGAGCAATGTGTCTTATTAATAGAACCATTTTTGTCACATCTCCACCATTGTTATTGTTTTATGAAGATAATACTGTGACTCATTAATGGTGCTATGGATGTTCAAGCATACCATTATTGAATTCTATTTTGCAATAAATAGATTAACATAAATGTATAATGAAATCATTGTCCCTTAATATTAAGGCCATTAATGACTCTAAAGGTGTGTTTTAATAAGGATTTAAGGGACCATTTGGATAATTCAAACAACAACCAACCCAAAACCTACTTTAGACATATATAAGACATTATTAGAGACCTAACAATCAGTCTTTCACAAGTGTTTCATCACTCTTTATCAAACTTTCTTTTATTTTTCTCTTTTTTCAATTTCTCTTTAAGTTTTCAATAATTTTTTTTCATTCAATTTTATTTGATATTTAAGATAGATTTTGAGGATTTTGTTAGGTGCATAAATTGATGTTTTTCAATTGTTAATTGATGTGCATTTACCCTTATTTTGATATTTATATGATCAATTTATGATATAAAATGTTTAATTTGTAGGTTGAATCAAAAGAAGAAAGAATTATGCAAAAATATTGAAAAAATATGATATTTTACCTCACATAAGTGGTGGTCTTGATGAACCACCATTGAAGTCTCCAAACCCACATTGAAGTGATTGTTTCTATGAGATCGAGGACCTTTATCAATAACATCATTTTTATTCGATGTTTACCACCATTAGCGATAGTAGATATGCTTTTTAGATTGATTTTCAAAGATTGTGGCCACCAGGTGATGCCAACTCACAACATCCTTCTCTCTATAAACATAGATGTCCTTAAAGCCTCAAATCATTAGTTTACAATAACAAAGTACATTTCTTTTCTTAGTTCTTCATATCATATCAGTTTTAGGTAGTTTTCTTAGGTTTTTCATTTTTTAATATTTGGTATTTAGAGATTTCAAGCTTATTTGGGAATTATAGAAGTTGATACACATGATTTAGAGTTAGAATATTATCTAGGGATGTGATTTGGTTCATTCTAAGCTTTGAATTGTGTTATATTATACTATTTTATTGAGTTAATCAAATTGTATATGTTTTATATTATATCTTACGTTTTTTTATTAATATGTATGATTAATTCAATTAGCTAAGGTAATACTATCAAATGATTTAACTGATATTTATGCATGATTTGTGAGATAATCTTTATTTATTTTGAGGGCTTAATGCTTGTCTTCACTTGACCACTTAAGATAACGTCATTAAATGATTAAGTATCCAAGAAATCTACCTTGGTCATTAGACCAATCAATAAACAACACTGTTTAAATAAATGCATGTCTAAAAATTGGTTAACCATAAGCATGATAATATAAAAATAAGGTATTTTTATATTGAAAGTTTTGATCTTTATGCCTATTACTTATGTCGGATGAATGAACAAACTTTATGATAGGACCAATATTGATAAGGCATTGACTTAATCATAGTTATTTCTTGATTTCATTAAGATATCCTTGATTAGACGTCACAAATTTAGAATCAACTGAATCATTGAAAACCTAAGCCGTAACTAATTAATTTAATTTGGTAATCTTTCGAAATTTTTGAATTCCTTAACATTGGTCAAAAGCTTTTTAGTTTAGTAGTTTAATTTCATAATTAAATCAATTAGGCTTCTCTAGAAAATCATAATCCGAGTGACTTTGTACTTATAGAATGTTCCTTGTGGGATCAACATTCAGACTAATTTTGAACCCACTATATTACTTGTTGACTAGTATGCTTGTTGTAAAAATTAGTCTTTAATTGAATTTGAATGTGTGCTAAAAAGTGATTTATTTAAGTTAGTTTAGGTACCTAGGCTAACTGCAGCAAGTTTTTACTACTGCTATCAGGAAGAAATATGATAGGAATGGATTTTTTTAAGTTTTTAAATGTTATTTCATTTGAATTCATTCTTATTTTTGTGTTTAATTACTCATTTTGTATTGAAATTAATTTTACATGTAGATTTAATGATGGAATACAAATATAACATGAAAGTATGAAGTTTAGAAGTAAATGGAGAAATTTTGGACAACCGTCATCTAATAAAAAAAAACATCTTTAATGGTTCCTTGGTCAAGAGTGATCGTGTTTAGGAGGGTTTAAAATGCAGCTGTAAAAATGAAACTAAGAAATTTAACATGGTATGAAGCAAGCATGGTTTTGAGATTTAATTGGACAAGGATTCAGTAGAAAATTCATGTTTAAATGCTATCCAAAATTCAGCCAATAAAAAGCTAGAAGAGCTATTCAAAATGCACAACATAAGAAGACATAAAGCTGTTCAAAATAACAGCATAAGATGACATAAGGATGATCTTAAAAAAGGAGGAAAATGACAGCAAGTTGGCAGCTTCTCATGCTCCAAAATGACAACACAAACACACTTGGAGGAGGGTCTTGCTTGCTTCAAAATGGTGTCCCTTAGAGAGGCATTTAGCAATGTTTTTCAACATGGCAAGCTATAACGTTTTAATGGGAAAGAAGCATACAACCCTAGAAGTATAAAAAGAAAGAGGGCTGAATGCATTGGAGTGGGGAGAGCTATCCATATTAAGAAGGGACGTCGACTGCAAATGGCTTATAAGAGGAGCTCTCAACTCACGAAAATCAGTAGTGAAACATGTTAAATAAGTGGAGGAGCCCTCCTTAGTCAACCATTTTAGCTACAACACTTTGATTGGAGCTTGGAGCTCTCCACCAATAAAATAAATTAGTAGCAAAATTAAAAAGCTTGGTGGAATCGACAACTTGGCTTTCCTTGGTGGTCGTTGCTTCTAACTAGTTTTGTCTTGAAGATGAAGGCATCAACTGGAGAAGTCGTCCTTGGGTGTCTTAAGCTTAGAGTGCATCGTGTTTTGGAAGCTAACTTTGGCCAATGAGATGTAGAAAAAGCAATGTCCCCTTTTATGTAGCTGGGAGATGCAACGTGAAACATCGCATTCTTATAGCCTTAGCCACCATTTAAGAATTATTTTGAATTAATCTACTGTTCACTCACCACTTTTGAGATTCTTATTTGGCCTTTCTCTTTTTCTCTTGCTTCGTTGCTTAGTTTTCATTTTCAGTTTGTTAGGGGTCAAATTAATTGATTTTTAATGATTAATTTATTGAATTATGACCCCTAATTCAGTGCTTATTTATTAAATTTAGGTATTATTATATTTAATTTGCAAGATGGAGCTTGAAGATGGAGATTGGAGAAAAATTAGAAGAAAGTGCCTCATTTCAGTATATCAATGACAGCCTACTAGGTTCACATTGATGGTTGAACAGGGGGCCATTATAAGAATCAGAATTTAACCATCAACGACACCTTGTAGCCCACCATTGTCATTCTGTGCAGCCTGTCATTAAAGGAGTAGTCAACAATGTCAGCTTCTAATCTCTAAAATTATGGTTTGGACATGTTCTCCAATAATGCTCTTGTCTACTAGCACATGTGGGATGTTGCTGAAGCTATAAAAATAAACAAACAACTCAGATTAAAGAGGGATCAAGAAAGAAAAAGATTTGGAACAAGAGAGAGACACTCTTGCTTCTCTCTTGATTTATTATTAAAACATTTAGGCTCTAAAAACTTTGTTTACTTTTTTTATGTTTTTTTCTGAGTTTTTAAACATTGAAGCTTGTCGTTAAGACTCATATTTGAGAATAGGAATCGTCTAAAATGGTTTCTAAACGCAAATTATCACTTATTTTATTCCATTTTCAAATGAATCAAAGTTCTTATGCTTATGCTCATATCTATGAATGTTCTTTGATTTTCTACAAGATCTTGACGGAGTATAACTTTTTTGGAGTTTAGAATCAAGGTTAAAGTTCAAAACACATATAGAAGTCTTTCTTAGATGTTTTGTAACCTCTAAACTTTATATTTAAGCTCATATTTTTTGATCTATCAGGATATGTTGCTTAAGTTGTATATTTTATATGTTTTGATCAATATGTGTGGCTAAATTGTTTTTATTGCTAAGGATTGGTGTTTGTATGATTTTAAGAGAGGTTAAATCCATGTTATAAGGTCTGATTTTTGTTTATTTAAGGTTTAAAAGATATGATTTTGGGCTGGCCACCTAGGATTAGAGTTTAAGACAAGTTAAGCTTGAGAAATCATCTTAAATTGTTAGAAAAATCAGTAAGCAACACGAATTAATCCTTGCATTAACAAACATGAATTTTTTATGAGATTTAGAGATCTAAGATTAAAATTCCAAAACTCACCTTCTTGAAATTAAAGCCCATTTACTTGATTTGATGCATAACTAAAATTTAAACAAGATTTATGGAGATAAAGCAAAGTTTTAACCAAAGCTTTGTTTTGATTTTGTGAAGGAACTTTAACCAGCCTTTAAATGTGTTAAAAGCTTAATTAAATCATCAATCACCTAATCCTTAGCTAATTTACACATTTGATAATTTTCAAAAATCTTTAGAAACAATTAAAAATCATTTTTGAAATGTTTAAGTCAAGTTAGACTAGTTTAGCAATTTTCAGGTTTTAATCAAACTGTTTGGATTTTCCTAAATAATTTTAATCTAATCATCCTATTAATTAAGCCATTTTCCTCGTGGGATTGACATCTGGAGCCCTAAATTTACTGAATTTTATTACTTTTTCAATATGTGCACTTGCCTTAGTTCCACTGATTTTTAAAGTAAAATCGTTTCAAATTCATTAAAAGTTTATAAGTCACCTAACTAATGCAACATTTTTATAGTGTTGTTGCAGGGGATCATGACCTTAATATTAGGGAAATTAGTGTCAATTAATTTAGGACTTGTAAAATTTGGTTTTTATAATTTTTTTTGAATTTTTCTACATTTAAATTACTATTTATTTTACTTGTTGTGCTTTTATTTCTTTTTACGTATTTTATTTCTTTTGTTTGTTTATTTGGCTTCATTTAGTATTTTATTTAAATTTGTATACATACTTGGGGACACAATCTTGAGTTAGTAGATTTAAATCTAGAACTCGAGCGCACATTGAGAAAGAAAAATAAAGAAGCTCGTGCAACCACATATGATCCTTTAGAAGTAGGAACATCAAGGTATACTAACTCAAAATCTATAGAGTAACCTTTACAATCTTACTTTCCAAGGGTGAAGAGTAACCCAACAACAATCTTACTTTCTAAGGTGAAGAGTAACCTATCCAAAATCTTTTCAAGGCAAAGAGAAGCCTATACAATTCACAAATATCCAAAAGATTCAATTTTCCCCAAATTCAAGTAACTAAATATACCTTTAAAGGTGTTTCACTCAATGCACAATTAAACTAAGGGCTTTAGCTTTCAATGATTGATATAAATGAATAATGACAATCTTGAAAGCATAAAAAAACTAAGTATCACAAAAATTAAGCATAACAACATACATATGTTCAAGCAATATGATCAAGATAGGCTAATCATAAAATCTGGACAGTTTAAGAACTCTATGAATATTCAACTCAAAACACAAATATAAGTGCTTAAAAATCAAATAAAAAATACCAGAACACTCCTAACACCTTATGTGCACTAACCACAATAAATTTATGCACCCAGAACTGATTTATATGATGAAAATTGTGATTGAATGAAGAACATCAAAAACTGGACAATTTTGATGTATGAATGAACTAATGCACACAAATGATGAAATAACCAACCAAAAATTCGAAACTAAGATTATTCTGACTCCTAAGAACTTAAATAAACATAAAAAAATAATAAAAAACGCAAAGAAATAGTCTAAGCAAGTTGCAATCGAAATCAAACTCAGACTAACAAAAACAGTATCTATCTTGAAGTATATGAATATTCAAGCATAATGATAACTAAAACATGCCTAAAAAAATTGTAATAAGATTCAAACATAATCTAGAGACCTTAAGCAATCTGAAAACTTCAATATCATGATTTTAGAAATAGGTTTTATTACTTGGAATTAAAATTCAAACTAGAACAGTCTCAACAGAGACAATTTTGATAGATGAATGAGTTCTATCTTTAATCTGATAAAATATCCTCTATAAAATGTAAAAGATGGATCAAATAAACTCTTAAACACTTAAACAAGATATTAAACAAAATTTCTCACACCCAGAAACACATATTGACAACAAATGATTGATTGAAAATAAGTGCATTGAAAAAGTGGGCAGTTTGAGGCTTTTGAGAGATTCAAAAAATTTGATCAGTTTTTAGAGAGTCAAGAGTATGAAAATTCATTTCTAAAGAGTATATACAGTGTCTTGAGGCTTAAAGAGGGTTTGGGAGAGTTTTTAAGCCATTAGAATGATGAAAAAAAGTAAAAAACTCGAAAATAGAAACTAGCCGTTGGAGTCAGAGTCATCAATGATGCCCTCTAGGTCAATCAATAGCGCTGTTGTTTATAGAACAGGCCGTCGTTGATGCTCCTGTAGATGGGGTGATAAATGGCACTCAAGTAAGGTGCCGTTAATAATGATCAACCTGCCATTGAGTGCCTAGGAAACACCAAATATGCTATATAATTGACTTGAAACCTTTTTAAACAAGTTCGCAATGATAATTGAGACTTCAAACACCTTTTAAATAATGTATTGAGGCTATATGAATGATCAAATACCTTCAAACAATTTAAACGCATGGTTTAACCTATCAATTGAGATAATATGCACTTTTGACATTTCAAATGCAATGCATGATCAAACTTAAGTCTTTAGGCCAATTAAACATTAAGTAAAACTTACAAACATATATTTGAAACAACCTATCTAAGGTCTTGATGCTTCCAATTCATTTGAATTTCCATTATCTTCAAATTTGATCTTCAAGCTCCAATCTTTCCATAATGAATTTTTCTTTAAAAATACCTATCTTTAAGATTAACATCATAAACTTAAATCATTAGTGTTCAAACATGTTTTGTTATCATCAAAACCAAGATTGGAGCCTCCCTTAGTTCAACACAAATGATGCGAACTAAATGCAATAAGCTTACTATACCCTTAATCAATCAGTTCACAACAAATTGCAATAGCAAACATAATTTTAGCATATCAATTGAATGATCAAAATCAAGCTTAGAGTAAAGACTGTCAAACCTAAACAGTTTTGAGCAATCTACAAAAATCAAGCTAAAAAAAACAACATAATCACTTAAAAATTGAAACAAAAACACTGTAAATCTCATAAGACTTTAAGAAAACAGAAAAAAAAAATTGCAAACCTACAAATGAGTTTAAACATTGAATCGCAATCAATAATGAAGCTGTAGACAGAGCTTGACAGTTTTGGTGTTCTATGTTCTTTGAGCTCAAACAAACGTAATGAGTACTTAAAAATCAAAGTTAAAGCCTTTCTACACTCTTGAGACCTTAAGAAAAATGTGTGTGACCATTTTGATTCAATAAAAATGATTTTGCTAGCTCAAAATTGAAGAATACAAAAGTTACACCAAAATAGAGATAGTTTTGGTATATCTGTCTTTGAAAACTTTAAACTCATAGAATAATGAATATAAAAATCAATTGAAAGCTTTATGAGTTTTTTCTAGGTATAAACTAACTAAAAACACAAATTTTGCAGAACTCAAAATGGTTTTTAATCAAGAAAACAAAGATTGAATGAAACTGTACAGAAAATGAGAAAAGCTTTGAATATTTGATTGATTAATCTTGTAATTCATTTTTTTAGAGGTTTTAAACTTGTTAAAAATGTTTAAGAATGATATTTATAGTATTGGGAGTGGTTTGAAGTTGTTAAAAAAAACTAGTCGTTTGGAAAGTTAAAAAGTTATTTAGTCTGAAACCAAAAAACTATCCATTAAAGTGTAAATACATAACGACACCCTCTAGGTTCATCAACGGCGCCGTTAACAAATGAAAAGCTTGTCATTGAGGATGCTGGAAACCAAGAGTATAATGGAAACCTTGAGCCTGTCATTTAAGAATAATCAGCTCACTGTTTTTTATCTAGAAAACATGAAAAATACTCTAAACCAACTCCAAAACTTTCCAAACAATTTCCAAACATTAAGCAAGACTTTAAACAAGTTTAAAAATATAATTCAAAGCTATTTGAATCATCAAAATAATTCAATTCATTCAAAACATATCAATTGCCTTATTTGCCAAAACTTTCTTGTTTAAATAACTTTAAATCTTTTAAAACAAAATTTAAACCATCCATAAATTAAAATTCACATTGAAACAAATTCAAACATATAAAAACAACTTCAAGAAACAATTCAATTAACTTAGATGCATCAAAAGGCAGGCATTAAAACAATTTATCACATTTCAACTTAATTATGCAGTATCTAGCCTATATGCTATTCTAACTCAATTTATAATATATCAAAGCCACAATAAATTTTAATTAATCACTAAAATCACAAATAAACTCTTATTTGCCTATATGCAAATGTATCATGCAAATGTGAGAGCCCTTTTCAAGCATTGATTAAGAATCAAGTTTATTACACTTACACCTTAAGCACTTTTCCTAAACTCTTTCTAAACTTGATCTCTTTAAACTTCTCTTGATCTTCAACTTGATCATCACTTGATTTATCATCACTTGAGCTTTATCATTTGATCAGTGATATCCAAGCTCTTGATCATCTAATGCTTGAGCTCTTCTACCTTAACTCCACAAATATATAATCTTGCACTTTAAGCATTTAACTATTTTATAAAGCATAAAAAAATTAAACATTAAAAATAATGTTTTGTCATTATCAAAACATATTATGAGAACTACCTTGGTTTAACAATCTCCCCCTTTTTGGTGATGACAAAACATGTGATATTAATTGCATATAAAACATATTTGTAACACATTTTATGTAAATGCAACATGTATTATGAAATGATATTACTCTCTCCCTTTACTTAAAACTCACATTCAATCTTAATATCAAACTTATCTCTCCTCCTTTTTGACGTCATAAAAAAGGATGGCCAATTGTAACTAATGAATAAAAGAAACTTAAAACCAATTGTAATTAACTCTTTATACTTATTCCCCCTTAATTCAAGCATCTTTAAAAAGAAAAAACCAAATGTAACTAATGTTCCCCCTTAATGAATGCAATTATGCATAATGGAACAATAAAGCATGAAAGAGGGGTGAAGATGCATAAAGAAACATTATAGAACATATATCATGCATACTTTGTATTAAAAACATATACTATGAACCTTTGTGCATCAAAAGCACATATTATGCAATTTCACATCAAAACAAATGTTTATGCATTATTAAGCTTCAAGAATGCATCTTTGAATCCAAAGCACACATTATGCATATATCACATAAGAACAACATGTTTATGTATATTTTGCATTGATAATAAAACATTATGTATCCAAAAACACATGTTATGCTTATTTTACATTGAAATCAAACAATATGCATTAATACCATGTAAAGGTTTCTTAAATAAAAATATGTCAAACTCCCTATAAGTTTATTGATTTAAAAACATATGTAAAACCAAGTTTATATAAAGAGGATATACTCCCTCGAAATCTATGAATTTGAAAATATTTAATCATATAAGGGGAAAGTACTTATCTTAATACCTTTTCAAATATAAATATACACAATACTAATTGAAAAGGAATGATTAATAACAAATGATACCAATTGTAAATTATGCATATTATTTGTAAAACATGATATCAATTGTAAAGTAATATGGTAAACACTTATAAAAAGATGATACCAATTGTAAAAACCAAAAGTAATACCAATTGTAAGAGTATGATGCCAATTGATACCAAATGTAAGAAGAAATACTCATTGAGAATTCAAAGATATGGTATGAATTGAAAATTTTAAAATATGATACCAACTGTAAAAACAAAATATGATACTAATTTCAACATTTTCAAAAACATGTTCAATGCATCATTTTTAAAACATGTTATATACTAAAATGAATGTAAAGCATCAATCTTAAAATTCATGCAACAATTATAATGCAATGTGCTATTTTAATAATTATGCAAAGGCTTTTAACCCTGAACATGCGATGGTTTTAATACTAATATGCAATGGCTCATTTTAAAGATTATGCAATGAATTTTAATGCTAACATGTAATAGTTCTAACATTTGCTTTCAATGGTTCTAATATTAATATGCAATGGCTCCCCCTAAACACATGAATCCATTTTTCAATTCAAAATAAACAACTAAGGTCAAAATTTTCAAATCAAACACAATCATCCAAAAATCATGTCAAGCTAGATATTATCAAATAAGAACATAGGAATAGCTCTTTTTGCATTACCATTTAATTCCAAATCCTTTAACTCCTCACTTGGTTCAACAAGATTGCTTCTTGGTAAGCTTATGGGAGGGCTTCATAGTGATGTTTCCACATTCCACTTCAAAATGGAGATATCACTTCCTTGGTTCCTAACTTGACACCAATTTTGTACCAATTATATGTAGACCTATAAAATAGAAAACCTACTTTATTGTAGGTATGCACATTAACTTGGGTCCTTGGGGGTTAGCATTAACACCTTTTTCAACCTAAACCTTTAAAGGTCTTCTAAGCTTTCTTTGTTTAATAAAACAAACATTTCCTACATGACCAACTGTGCTACAAAAGTTACAAACATATGTAACATTATGCATATGACCATGAAACCTATGATCTTGATGCCTAAATGCAATTCTCATATCAAAATTGGCTTTCATAGGATAATAGTTCTACATATGAGATTTATGAGAATGCATCATGCTATTATGCCTATAAAATATGTCATTTTACCTAACATGAGATTTTAATGCATTTCTAGGTCTTATATCTCTAAATGCTCTGCCTTGATGAATATTATGCCTAGTATATGAATGAGACATGTTTCTTGGCCTAGAATAAGTATGAGACACATTTCTACATGTATGGGAGTGCATATGGGGTGCTTGTGAGATGTTTAGTCTAAATTATCTAAAGTAAGACCTAACTTTGTGCACATTCTTTTCTTGATGATATGGCATCTTAGGATGAGATTTATAAATGCCTATATCCTTAAGAATATAGTTATGGCAAGTATGTGAATGTAGTGAAATAAGATGTCTACTATGAGCCATAAATAAATGCATGCCATTTCTTTGATAAAAATCTCTCTTAGGATATGAATATGATCCATTTATAGGATTATTCACAAGTACGTTTGAAACATGAGAAGATTTAGGATCTCCTTGCCTACCATGGATCCAAAATGCATCATTATGAGATGGTGGTGTATTCCTAAAGAAATTATGCCTATTTTTAGCTACATACACATTCTTGTTATCCTTTGAACTAGTTACATATATAAATGCGTGATTGTTCTTCCTAGTATGAAATTTTGATGAAGATGCAATACTCTTAAAAGATGTTCTAGCATGAGATTTTGATGATAATGCATCATTATCAAATAAGAGCTTAGGTAAAATTTCATCATGTAAGCTTTTGCCCTTTAGAAAAATGGTTTTGGCATCTTTAGAAGCATTTTCATCAATAAACCTAAATCATGCTTATCATTGGAAATGTTTTGACCTCCTAGCATGCAATCTAACTTTTCTTTTCCCTTTATATATGTAGACAATGAGTCCTTAAGGGCATCCACTTCCTTCTTTAAACATTCATTTTCATGCAATAACTTATGCTCTTTTTCATGCATGTCAAAAACCACACTCTTAAAATCTATTATGGCATTCATTTCATTTTCAATCTATCAATTTATAATATGCATCCATTCTTAAATGCTAACACATCATGCATTTCAATTTTCAACTTCTCATTCAAATGAAAATTATCATCTAATTCCTTTCTCAAATGATCATTCACAATCACTAACCTATCATTCTTATTCAAGAAATTATTAGAAACAACGTTCACATTCTTATATTCTAAAGCCACATTCTTAGATTCTAAAGTATGCAATTCATTCTGTAGTTTTTCATTTTCTATCCTAAATTCATTCAACAACTTTTTGCAATCCTTAAACTTGGAAGAAAGTTTCTTCATTTTCACTTTAAGAGCTTGGCAACCTTAATTAATTCATCAAATTCAGCATTATTTTCATCATAATTTGAGTTAGAGAGCACCTAATTGCTTTCCTTTTGTACATTTGATGATGATGGAGCTTCTTCTACAAAACTATTAGGCATTCATTTTGTACTTCTTCTTCTTCTTAAGCTTTCTCCACTTCCTTCACTAATTCTTCTTCAATGCCTTCTATATATAATTGCTCAAACCTACACTGCTGCGTTGGTTAGGTGACTTTAAAATTTTGAATGATTTTGAAACGATTTTACTTTGAAAACCAATGGAATAAAGGTAAGTGCACTTATCGTAAAAGTAATATAATTGAGTAAATTTAAAACTCTGGATGCCGATCATAACAGAAAAAGATTTGCTTAATTACTATGTAAATCAGAATACAATTATTTAGAAAAAATCCAAACAATTTGATTAAAAATATGAAAGTTGCTAAAACTAAACGAACTTGGCTTAAACACTTCAAAAATGATTTTTAATTCTTCTAAAAAATTTTGAGAATTACCAAATGTGTAAATTAGCTAAGGATTAGATGATTGATGATTTAATTGAACTTTAAACACGTTTAAGGTTGATTAAAGTTCCTTCACATCTGCTTAAGACTTTGCCTTTTCTCCATTTAATCTTTTCTAAAGTTTAGTTATGCTTTAAATCAAGTTAATGAGCTTTAATTTCAAGAAGGTGAGTTTTGGAAAATTAATGTCAGATCTCTAACTTTCAGAAAAAATCTAGGTTTGGTCATGCAAGGATTAATTCATGTTGCTTATTGATTTTTCTAACAATTTAAGATGATTTCTCATGCTTAACTTGTATTAAAATCTAATCTTAAGTGGCCATCCCAAAATCAGTGCATTTAATCCTTCAATAAACAAAATAAAAAACCTTTAACATGCCTTTAAACTCTCTTAAATCATACAAACATCAATCCTTAGCATTAAAAATGATTTAGCCACACATATTAATTAAGACATATAAAATATACAAGTTATGCAACATATCTTGATAGATCTATAAAAACAGACTTAAATAATAAGTTTAGAGTGTACGAAATAGGTCTGTAAGACTTTTGGACATGTCTTGTAACTCCCAACTTGATCTGGAATACAACACAACCTTTGAATCGAATCAAACTTGTAGAAAAATCAAAGAACATACAAGATTATAAGTATAAAAAAGTACTTTGATTAATCTAAAAATGCGAGCATAATAACAAGTAATCTGAGATGGAAATCCCTTGACTATGAGTTATAAACTCATAACTAAGTTTATACACCAAGCTCAGATGTTCAAAACCTTAGAAATAACATAAAAATTTAGAAAGAAAAGTGTTTGAAGCTAAAAGAATTATGAAGAACTATGGTAAGAGAAGAAGAATTCTCTCTATCCTCTGGTAGATCTCTTCTCTCCTTCCTCTCTGCATGTTTTCTATTAATTTGTTTGTTTTTACAACTACAGAAGCCTCTAAGATATGCTAGAAGACAATAATATTAATTCGAGACATGCCACAACTGTAATGTTAGAGATTTGATGTTGATATTTGGTAAGATTGAATTTTATTAAAATTTCAAATGTTTTTAATGTCATTTCAATCTTATTTTATTGTTTGAATACTCAATGTGTTATATTGTGTTTAATGACAAGTTTATTGCCTTAGCACAAATTTTGGGTTGAAGCATGACAAATTTAATGCAATTTTAGCAAAAACCAAATATTATATTAATTTGAAAAAGAAAAAAATTCAATTGAAAAGCAAGCTATCAAAACGCAGCTTGTTGCGCATTTAAACTCACCCTTGGCCATTAAACAAAACGAAGAGCACCGACAGAGAGGAGAGGCTACAAGCAAATTCGGCAAACATAAGGAAAATGGAGTTTTGGTAGAATTAATACATGGAACCCTAGGCAAAACAGGAGCACAAGTGGGGAGCGATGGCTTCTTGGCTTGGAGCTTTGGCTTTGCGCTGCATCACCAGGAGAAGGACGAGCACTAGGAGAGGCGAGAGACGAGTTAGTTGCACCACTTTAGAAGATTAATTTCAATTAACCACTGTTCATACATAGCTTTGATTTATAAACTAGCGTGTAGCTTTCCTTTAAGCATTCTTGGTGTTTGTCTTTTGTTTTTCTTGTCCGAGTTGTCGCTTGTCTCTTGCTCGAAGTTGAATTTGTTTTATTTTTTTCTATTTTGATTTGCTTTGTTCTTTTGATAGTTGAACCTTGGTTATTACTTTGCTAGTTTGATCTTGTGTTTAATTTCCTTATCCAATCTTTAAACAATGCTTACATTCAAATATAAAGGATAATTTCATATTTATTTTTGATTAAGTATAAAGTTGTTTATTATTTTATTTCATATAGTTTCAATTATCGATATAGTATTTGGCTCATCTATGGTTAGTAGTTCATTTCTATGCATGTTCTTAAGTTTTAATTCATTTTAAATTCAGTTTTTGTTTATTTTTTAAATCTGGAATTTTTATTTAAAGTGTTAAATTAAGTCCTAGATAATTAAGTTCTAGATAATTGCTTATTAATTGAAGTAACTTAAGTTTTCATTAGATAAAGAATTGAATTTGATTTCTTAGATTAGTAACCAATTTTCTAGCTTTTATCTTTCTTGTTTAAGCTTTAGATTTTAAAATTTTCCAGATTTTTTTGGATTAAAATTCAGCTTGGATTAAGTGTTATTCCATAAAGTTTTGTTTATTCATAGTGTCCTTAGTTCATTGATGCTTGATAACTAACAATTGGTACTTTTTTTTAGGTTTTAATTCAAGTAATTTTAGTTTTTGTTCAAGTAATAGGTGCTGGAATTTTTTGTTTTAATATTAATTTGAGTTTTGTTGAATTAGGTTTTAGCTAATCAATTAATACATTAGTTAACTTAAGTTTGTGTTAGTTTAAGTGCTCAATTGTATTTTTCAATAGGTGTTTTAAAGTTTCCAGCTTTTGTTTTAATTACTTAAGCATGATCTATGTTCATTTAATATTTGTTTTATGCTTAATTAGATGCTTGTTTTTCTAGGTTAGTTTGGAACTTAAGATAAATGTCATGAATTAGGAGTTATCTCTACACTTGATCTCCCTTTTTTAATCCAAAAGCTAGGGTTGAGCGTGTGATACGTAATAGTCCATAGCAATTCCCGAAAGTAGCAATAGGTTAGTTGAATTTGTTACGATACTTAATTGACTTACCTAGGGTTCCATACCTTTAGGTTACACCTTCCGAGCTTGTGCGTAGGTGGCCTAAGTTAGTTGTTCCTTAATACCTAAAGCGTCTTCACTATTAAACTTAGTCATTTTCCTTTTACATGTGGAATTGATTTCTTGATTTAGGTTGAAACTTGAAAAAGAATGAAATGATTTAAATACATTTTTTATTTGATATGATTTATTAATCTTATAACATTTCCATGCGTCAACATTTTTAAAAGATCAAGAAAGCATTTTCAATAATTTCGGTATTAATTTTGAATTGATTTTTCCTATTTTTATATCCTATTATGAACTTGATGATGAATTAATTTGCTTAAGGAAAAGCAAGTGCTTAAGTGTGGGAGAATTGTTAAGGGTCAAATTGATAGAGTTTTAATAGTTCATTTGTTTAATTATAACCCCTAATTTAGTGCTTAATTATTAAATTTATGTGTTACCATGTTTAATTTGTAGGATGGAGCTTGATGATAAAGATTAGAGCAAAAATGAGAAGAAAGTATCCCATTTCTTTCCATTAATAGCCCCCTGGTAGGGTCATTTTAATGGATGAATAGAGGGCCATTTAAGAGACAGCATTCGACCATTAACGGCGGTCTCTTAGGGTGCCGTTAATTGGAGGCAGGGTGTCGTCAAATGTAGAAGTCAACACTTTCAGCTCTAGATCTCCAAGATGGCAGCTCTGACATGTCTCTAATTAATTCCCCTGTCTACTAGCACATATGGAAGAAGTGGCAGCTTTAAAAACAAACAAAAACACAGAAGAAACTCGAATTTATGAGAGAGATCATATCTGACAATAGTTAGAGAGAATTTCTCTTCTCTCTTCTTAGTTTTTAACTTCAAACACTTTGTTCTTCAAATTTTTGTGTTCTTTCTAGATTTCTAAACATCTGGGCTTGGTTTATAAATATATTTCTGAGTTTATAACTTATATTCAAGGAGTTCCTAACTCAGATTACTCATTATTATGCTCTTATTTTCGGAATAATCAAAGTAATTTTTCTTATGCTTACAACCTTATATGTTCTTTGATTTTTCTGTAAGTTTGATTCGATTTAAAGGTTGTATTTCAATCTAGATCAAGTTTGGAATTACAAGACACGTCCAGAAGTCTTACAAACCTGTTTTGTACACTCTAAACTTATTATTTCAATATATTTTTATAGATCTATCAAGATATGTTACATAAGTTGTATGTTATGTATATCTTGATCAATATGCTTTGCTAAATCATTTTTATTGCTAAGGATTGATGTTTGTATGAATTAGCAGAGCTTAAAGGCATATTAAAGGTTTTGTATTTTATTGATTGAAGGTTTAAATGAACTGATCTTGGGCTAGCCACTTAAGATTAGTTTTTAAGACAAGTTAAGCATGACAAACCATCTTAAATTGTTAGAAAAATTCATAAGCAACACGAATTAGTCTTGGCATGATCAAATCTAGATTTTTGTGAAAGTTAGAGATCTGAGATTAATTTTACAGAACTCACCTTCTTAAAATTAAAGCCCATTAACTTGATTTAAATCATAACCAAACTTTAGACGAGATTAAATGGAGAAAAAACAAAGTCTTAATCATAGCTTTGTTTTGATTATGTGAAGGATCTTTAATCAGACCTTAAATGTGTTTAAAGTTCAATTAAATCATTAATCATCTAATCCTTAGCTAATTTACACATTTCGTAATCCTTAGCTATCCATCACAACACCAAACATGTTTTAAAGTCAATGGAAATAGGGCCAAGTTATATTTATCTAATAGGGTTGCGAGACCGAATACTATTCATTTTCTTTCCTACCAAATTAGGTAGTTTTTTTTATTTTTGATTTCATTTATTATTATTTACTTCTTATAGTATGTTTCCTTTTGTTGGGATAGATATGGCACTAAGAAGGGGGGTGAAATAGTGTTTAAAAATTCTTTCACAAAAAAAATACAAAGACTAATATAAATGTGAAATCTTAAACAAATTTACCCAAAAACAACCAGATAATATTAATTTGAAAAATAAAACTATAAAGAAAGGAACGAGAGCACCGTGATTTTATCATGATTCAGAGCTATCCACTTACTCCTAATCCAATCCCTAACACCACTGTTGAGCTTTCTTTCTTATTGCAACTTCAAGATAATAACGTCACAAGTACAATCCCTTTTCATAGGCTAAAGGAGAATCTTTCACTCGTGTCTTTTTCTTAGGCTCAAGAATAACCTCTCAACCACTTGCAATAATGATACAACTGAAATACCCTTCACTTTATTTCACTTGATAATCACAAGAGGCTAGATGGATAAATGCTCAAAAGATGCTCAAATGCCTTACATAAAAACACACACACAACTAAGCACACTTGACATAAATGCTCATAAGAAGCTCACATGCTCATTTTTCCAGAAACATTTGTTAAGTCACTTAAACTCTTGTCAAACACTCTGTATGAAACACTATATATATCACCTAAACTCTCCTACAAAAAACTCCTTTATATACTGAGATTTTCCATGTGTCCGTTGGACACCGGCACTTAGACCCGTTGTTTAAAGGTCATAAGATAATGTTATAAAGCATTAAGATTTCTGACCATTGTGTAATCGCATATCTCTCTACATTCAGTCAATTGATGGTCACGGATCAGTCAACTGATCTTCATTCGGTCAACCGACCAAATCCAAGTCAACATATCCTAAAACAAGTGAAATATTTTGAAAACTATATTAACCAAAACACAACTTATGCAATCTAAATATCAAGAGAAGACAATCAACCACATAAGTCTCTTGATTATGCACCTATATGCATATTCTAAAATAAGCCTTTTGAGAACACCAAAACAAAATCAAGCAAAGTTTACACTAAGTAAAAAAAATTAAACCTATTCTAAATTTCTTCTTCAAACTAGAGTCTTCATCTGATTCCTTATTTTTCTTTCAAGACTCCTTGATTGATCAATTTGAAATTTGTTCAACCTATCTTTTCAAATATTTTGAAAAATACAAACATTAGTAGCAAAGGTTATTTTGTCATTACCAAAATATGGTGGAACCATCCTTGATTCAAAAATATCCACCTTTTTGGGTATGATAAAACTAAGTGATATTGTAAAATAAGGTAAACAATAAACAAGACAAAAACTCGCCCTAAGTATATGCAGTATATACAACATACTCCCCCCATGTAAAAAATAATTTATACATATAAATAATATCATGTTCCATCTCATAAAATATTCACCATATCACATTCTCTTCTTCCCCTTTTTGGAATCACCAAAACGGTTAAACCACAAACCAATATTAGAAGAAAATTTGTCTACACCAATCGTTAAAGAGCATAATACCAATTGATAAAATAAAAACTTGATGCTATAATTATTATTACTTGAAACAAAAGTGGATTATCAAAACAAGATATCACTTGAGAACCAAAATCATCAACCTACACCGGTAGTTGATATCAATTATTGGAAAAAAGAGCATTGATAACAAATGTAATGAAAGTTAAAAAATATAAACCAATTAGAGATACCAATTAATTTTAACAGGAAAAAACTATTACAAAACAATCAATACCAAAAAAAAAAAAAAACACACTCACAGCCACACAAAAAATTTCAAATAGTCATGGAGTAATCATACGAAGTGTGTGAACAAATGCTACATTACACATTCAAGATAAGAATTCAAAATTATCATAAAAAAGCTCCCCTTTCACAACACATTAAAAAACTATGAATTACTTAACCAAAATTGAAAATCAATACTATGTATAAATCTAACAAAAAAAGTTGCAATGTTAATGAAATAACAAGAATTTTTAAGAAAAATACTTTAGGACATTGAAACCTTTTCAAAAATACATGATGCCTAATTTTAAAGATTTTAATGCATCATGAAACTTTCAAACTTTTTCATAACTCAATGCATTAAGAAAATCAAAGGTTTTAGTAACTAATTTTTTTGTAAAGCGAAATCCTCGATCTTTTATAAGATTCTAACTTCCCCCTCAATAAGTGCAATTTTCCTTAAATATATGCAAGTGCAAAATTTTAAAATACATGAGAGGGATTGAAGAAAAACTTCAAAATGCACATGTAAAGACATAATTTATTTAGACAAAAAAAATCAAGATAATCATACGAAGTTTGAATATGTAGGAATATCATTTAAAAAGACTTTTCAACTCATGAGATTAAGAAAACTTATCATGCATATTATAAAATTAATGATATCTAAAAACACAGTTTAAAAGAAATACTAGTTGAACTTAGACATAGAGAAATTTATTAAAAAAATCATTTTGTAAAGATAAAAAAGAATATGGAAATCTAACAAACTTAGAAAAATAAAAAATGAAATACAGAACATAAAATAAAACATTTAATTGTCAAATGATGCAAGAAAAAAGAAAAGACAATAGACAGTATTTGAAATTGTTGGGCATCTATTAGGGGTCAAATTGATATAGTTTTAATGATTAATTTTTTGAACTATAACCCCTAATTGTTAAATTTATGTGTTATTATGTTTAATTTGCATAATGGAGCTTAATGACGAAGATTGGAGCAAAAACATGAAAGAATCATTTTTATTCTACCCATTAATGGTCCCCTGGCATCGTGCCGTTGATTGAAGAATAGGGGGCCATTGAAGGGTTCTGCATTCGAACATTAACGGCACCCTCTCAAGGTGTCGTTGTAGGGAGGTAAGGTGCCGTTGTGCACCAAAGTCAACAATTTCAACCCCAAATCTTGAAGATTTCAACTCTGGCGGGTCTCCAATTAATTTCCTTGTCTCCTAGCATATGTGGGGAGTCTCCAGAGTCTGCATGCACTCAAGAACAACACAGTAAAAACGGATTAGACTGTAGACTTCAGATCTAACTCCTAGTTAGAGAAGCTTTTGCGTCTCTCTTATTTTCTCTTGATAATTTAAGCCTTGAACACTTGTATTTCGAGTTTGAGAGTGTATTTTGAGTTGCTTTTTGTTGGAGACTAAATTTAAGACATGTATCTGAGTTTCTAAATCATCATAGGGGGTTTTCTAACTTAGATCATTACTTATATTCTCCTG